>JAUPTC010000346.1:0-55960 GCA_030762895.1 Sophora flavescens
AGGTCATATAGGACCTAAGCCGGGCCAATTTGTACTTCTTTGGTCTTATTGGAGCCAAAATGGACTTGTTTGAACCTAATGGAGCCCAAATGGACTTCTTAGGTCATATAGGACCTAACTGGGCCAATTTGTACTTCTTTGGGCCTATTGGAGCACAAATGGACTTGTTTGATCCTAATAGAGCCCAACTGGACATTTTAGGTCATATAGGACCTAACTGGGCCAATTTGTACTTCTTTGGTCCTATTGGAGCCCAAATGAACTTGTTTGATCCTAATAGAGCCCAAATGGACTTTTAGGGTCATATAGGACCTAACTGGGTCAATTTGTACTTCTTTGGTCCTATTGGAGCCCAAATGGACTTGTTTGATCCTAATAGAGCCCAATTGGACTTGTTAGGTCATAAAGGACCTAACTGTGCCAATTTGTACTTCTTTGGTCCTATTGGAGCCCAAATGGACTTGTTTGATCCTAATAGATCCCAAATGGACTTTTTAGGTCATATAGGACCTAATTGAACCAATTTGTTCTTCTTTGGTCCTATTGGAGCCCAAATGGACTTGTTTGATCCTAATAGAGCCCTAATGGACTTGTTTGATCCTAATAGAGCCCATATGGACTTGTTAGGTCATAAAGGACCTAACTGGGCCAATTTGTACTTCTTTGGTCCTAATAGAGCCCAAATGCACTTGTTTGATACTAATAGAGCCAAAATCACTTTTTAGGTCATATAGACCTAATTTGGCCAATTTGTACTTCTTTGGTCCTATTGGAGCCCAAATGGACTTGTATGATCCTAATAGAGCCCAACTGGACATTTTAGGTCATATAGGACCCAATCGGGCCAATTTGTACTTCTTTGGTCCTATTGGAGCCCAAATGGACTTGTTTGATCCTAATAGAGCCCAAATGGAATTGTTTGATCCTAATAGAGCCCAAATGGACTTGTTAGGTCATATAGGACCTAACTGGACCAATTTGTACTTCTTTGGTCCTATTGGCGCCCAAATGGACTTGTTTGACCCTAATAGAGCCCAAATGGACTTGTTTGATCCTAATAGAGCCCAAATGGACTTGTTAGGTCATATAGGACCTAACTGGACCAATTTGTACATCTTTGGTCCTATTGGAGCCCAAATGGACTTGTTTGATCATAATAGAGCCAAAATGCACTTTTTAGGTCAATATGGACCAAACCGGCCAATTTGTACTTCTTTGGTCCTATTGGAGCCCAAATGGACTTGTTTGAGCCAATAAGGTCAAATGCACTTTTTAGGTCATATAGGACCAAACTGGGCCAATTTGTACTTCTTTGGTCCTATTGGAGCCCAAATGGACTTGTGTGATCCTAATAGAGCCCAAATGGACATTTTAGGTCATATAGGACCTAAATGGGCGAATTTGTACTTCTTTGGTCCTAATGGATCCCGAATGGACTTGTTTGACCCTAATAGAGCCCAAATGGACTTGTTTGATCCTAATAGAGCCCAAATGGACTTTTTAGGGCATATAGGACCTAACTGGGCCAATTGGTACTTCTTTGGTCCTATTGGAGCCCAAATAGACTTGTTTGATCCTAATAGAGCCAAAATGCACTTTTTAGGTCATATATGACCTAACAGGGCCAATTTGTACTTCTTTGGTCCTGTTGGAGCCCAAATGGACTTGTTTGATCCTTATAGAGCCCAAATGGACTTTTTAGGTCATATAGGAGCTAACAGGGAATTTGTACTTCTTTGGTCCTTTGGAGCCCAAATGGACTTGTTTGATCCTAATAGAGCCCAAATGGACTTTTTAGGTCATATAGGACCTAACTGGGCCAATTTGTACTTCTTTGTTCCTAATGGAGCCCAAATGGACTTGTTTGATCCTAATAGAGCCCAAATGGACCTGTTTGATCCTAATAGAGCCCAAACGGACTTGTTAGGTCATAAAGGACCTAACTGGGCCAATTTGTACTTCTTTGGTCCTAATGGAACCCAAATGGACTTGTTTGACCCTAATAGAGCCCAAATGGACCTGTTTGATCCTAATAGAGCCCAAACGGACTTGTTAGGTCATAAAGGACCTAACTGGGCCAATTTGTACTTCTTTGGTCCAAATGGAGCCCAACTGGACCTGTTTGATCCTAATATAGCCCAAATGGACTTTTTAGGTCATATAGGACCTAACTGGGCCAATTAGTACTTCTTTGGTCCTAATAGAGCCCAAATGCACTTGTTTGATCCTATTAGAGCCCAAATGGACTTTTTAGGTCACATAGGACCTAACTAGGCCAATTTGTACTTCTTTGGTACTATTGGAGCCCAAATGGACTTGTTTGATACTAATAGAGCCAAAATGCAATTTTTAGGTCATATAGGACCTAACTGGGCCAATTTGTACTTCTTTGGTCCTATTGGAGCCCAAATGGACTTGTTTGAACCTAATAGAGCCCAAATGGACAGTTAGGTCAAATAGGACCTAACTGGGCCAATTTGTACTTCTTTGGTCCTAATGGAGCTCAAATGGACTTGTTTGATCCTAATAGAGCCCAAATGGACATTTAAGGTCATATAGGACCTAACTGGGCCAATTTGAACTTCTTTGGTCCTAACGGAGCCCAAATGGACTTATTTTATCCTAATAGAGCCCAAATGGACATGTGTGATCCTAGTAGAGCCCAAATGGACTTGTTTGATCCTAATAGAGCCAAAATGGACTTGTGTGATCCTAGTAGAGCCCAAATGGACTTGTTAGGTCATAAAGGACCTAACTGGGCCAATTTGTACTTCTTTGGTCCTAATGGAGCCCAAATGGACTTGTTTGACCCTAATAGAGCCCAAATGGACTTTTTAGGTAAAAAAGGACCTAACTGGGCCAATTTGTACTTCTTTGGTCCTAATGGAGCCCAAATGGACTTGTTTGACCCTAATAGAGCCCAAATGGACTTGTTTGAACCTAATAGAGCCCAAATGGACTTCTTAGGTCATATAGGACCTAACTGGGCCAATTTGTACTTATTTGGGCCTATTGGAGCCCAAATGGACTTGTTTGATCCTAATAGAGCCCAACTGGACATTTTAGGTCATATAGGACCTAACTGGGCCAATTTGTACTTCTTTGGTCCTATTGGAGCCCAAATGAACTTGTTTGATACTAATAGAGCCAAAATGCAATTTTTAGGTCATATAGGACCTAACTGGGCCAATTTGTACTTCTTTGGTCCTATTGGAGCCCAAATGGACTTGTTTGAACCTAATAGAGCCCAAATGGACAGTTAGGTCAAATAGGACCTAACTGGGCCAATTTGTACTTCTTTGGTCCTAATGGAGCTCAAATGGACTTGTTTGATCCTAATAGAGCCCAAATGGACATTTAAGGTCATATAGGACCTAACTGGGCCAATTTGAACTTCTTTGGTCCTATCGGAGCCCAAATGGACTTATTTTATCCTAATAGAGCCCAAATGGACATGTGTGATCCTAGTAGAGCCCAAATGGACTTGTTTGATCCTAATAGAGCCAAAATTGACTTAAGTGATCCTAGTAGAGCCCAAATGGACTTGTTAGGTCATAAAGGACCTAACTGGGCCAATTTGTACTTCTTTGGTCCTAATGGAGCCCAAATGGACTTGTTTGACCCTAATAGAGCCCAAATGGACTTTTTAGGTCAAAAAGGACCTAACTGGGCCAATTTGTACTTCTTTGGTCCTAATGGAGCCCAAATGGACTTGTTTGACCCTAATAGAGCCCAAATGGACTTGTTTGAACCTAATAGAGCCCAAATGGACTTCTTAGGTCATATAGGACCTAACTGGGCGAATTTGTACTTCTTTGGGCCTATTGGAGCCCAAATGGACTTGTTTGATCCTAATAGAGCCCAACTGGACATTTTAGGTCATATAGGACCTAACTGGGCCAATTTGTACTTCTTTGGTCCTATTGGAGCCCAAATGAACTTGTTTGATCCTAATAGAGCCCAAATGGACTTTTAGGGTCATATAGGACCTAAATGGGTCAATTTGTACTTCTTTGGTCCTATTGGAGCCCAAATGGACTTGTTTGATCCTAATAGAGCCCAATTGGACTTGTTAGGTCATAAAGGACCTAACTGTGCCAATTTGTACTTCTTTTGTCCTATTGGAGCCCAAATGGACTTGTTTGATCCTAATAGAGCCTAAATGGACTTTTTAGGTCATATAGGACCTAATTGGACCAATTTGTTCTTCTTTGGTCCTATTGGAGCCAAAATGGACTTGTTTGATCCTAATAGAGCCCTAATGGACTTGTTTGATCCTAATAGAGCCCATATGGACTTGTTAGGTCATAAAGGACCTAACTGGGCCAATTTGTACTTCTTTGGTCCTAATAGAGCCCAAATGCACTTGTTTGATACTAATAGAGCCAAAATCACTTTTTAGGTCATATAGGACCTAATTTGGCCAATCTGTACTTCTTTGGTCCTATTGGAGCCCAAATGGACTTGTATGATCTAATAGAGCCCAACTGGACATTTTAGGTCATATAGGACCTAACTGGGCCAATTTGTACTTCTTTGGTCCTATTGGAGCCCAAATGGACTTGTTTGATCCTAATAGAGCCCAAATGGAATTGTTTGATCCTAATAGAGCCCAAATGGACTTGTTAGGTCATATAGGACCTAACTGGACCAATTTGTACTTCTTTGGTCCTATTGGCGCCCAAATGGACTTGTTTGACCCTAATAGAGCCCAAATGGACTTGTTTGATCCTAATAGAGCCCAAATGGACTTGTTAGGTCATATAGGACCTAACTGGACCAATTGGTACTTCTTTGGTCCTATTGGAGCCCAAATGGACTTGTTTGATCCTAATAGAGCCAAAATGCACTTTTTAGGTCATATATGACCTAACAGGGCCAATTTGTACTTCTTTGGTCCTATTGGAGCCCAAATGGACTTGTTTGATCCTTATAGAGCCCAAATGGACTTTTTAGGTCATATAGGACCTAATTGGGCGAATTTGTACTTCTTTGGTCCTCTTGGAGCCCAAATGGACTTGTTTGATCCTAATAGAGCCCAAATGGACTTTTTAGGTCATATAGGACCTAACTGTGCCAATTTGTACTTCTTTGTTCCTAATGGAGCCCAAATGGACTTGTTTGATCCTAATAGAGCCCAAATGGACCTGTTTGATCCTAATAGAGCCCAAACGGACTTGTTAGGTCATAAAGGATCAGGGCCAATTTGTACTTCCTTGGTCCTAATGGAACCCAAGATGGACTTGTTTGACCCTAATAGAGCCCAAATGGACTGTTTGATCCTAATAGAGCCCAAACGGACTTGTTAGGTCATAAAGGACCTAATGGGCCAAATTGTACTTCTTTGCTCCTATTGGAGCCCAAATGGACTTGTTTGATCCTAATAGAGTCCAAATGGACTTTTTAGGTCATATAGGACCTAATGGGCCAATTTGTGCTTCTTTGGTCCAAATGGAGCCCAAATGGACTAGTTTGATCCTAATAGAGCCCTAAAATGCACTTTTTAGGTCATATAGGACCTAACTGGGTCAATTTGTACTTCTTTGGTCCTATTGGAGCCCAAATGGACTTGTTTGATCCTAATCGAGCCCAAATGGACTTGTTTGATCCTAATCGAGCCCAAATGGACTTGTGTGATCCTAGTAGAGCCCAAATGGACTTGTTTGATCCTACTAGAGCCCAAATGGACTTGTTTGATCCTAGTGGAGCCCAAATGGACTTTTTAGGTCATATAGGACCTAACTGGGCCATGTTGTACTTCTTTGGTCCTAATGGAGCCCAAATGGACTTGTTTGACCCTAATAGAGCCCAAATGGACTTGTTTGATCCTAATAGAGCCCAAATGGACTTTTTAGGCCATAAAGGACCTAACTGTGCCAATTTGTACTTCTTGGTCCTATTAGATCCCAAATGGACTTGTTTGATCCTAATAGAGCCCAAATGGACTTTTTAGGTCATATAGGACCTAACTGGGTCAATTTGTACTTCTTTGGTCCTATTGGAGCGCAAATGGACTTGTTTGATCCTAATAGAGCCAAAATGCACTTTTTAGGTCATATAGGGCCTAACTGGGCCAATTTGTACTTCTTTGGTCCTATTGGAGACCAAATGGACTTGTTTGATCCTAATAGAGCCCAAATGGACTTTTTAGGTCATATAGGACCTAACTGGGCCAATTTATACTTCATTGGTCCTAATGGAACCCAAATGTACTTGTTTGACCCTAATAGAGCCCAAATGGACTTGTTTGATCCTAACATAGCCCAAATGGACTTGTTTGGTCATAAAGGACCTAACTGTGCCAATTTGTACTTCTTTGGTCCTATTGGAGCCCAAATGGCCTTGTTTGATCCTAATAGAGCCCAACTGGACATTTTAGGTCATATAGGACCTAACCGGGCCAATTTGTACTTCTTTGGTCCTATTGGAGCCCAAATGGACTTGTTTGATCCTAATAGAGCCAAAATGCACTTTTTAGGTCATATAGGACCTAACTGGGCCAATTTGTACTTCTTTGGTCCTGATGGAGCCCAAATGGACTTGTTTAACCCTAATAGAGCCCAAATGGACTTGTTTGATCCTAATAGAGCCCAAATGGACTTGTTAGGTCATAAAGGACCTAACGGGGCCAATTTGTACTTCTTTGGTCCTGTTGGAGCCAAGATGGACTTGTTTGATCCTAGTAGAGCCCAAATGGACTTTTATGGTTATAAAGGACCTAACTGGGCCAATTTGTACTTCTTTGGTCCTATTAGATCCCAAATGGACTTGTTTGATCCTAATATAGCCCAAATGGACTTTTTAGGTCATATAGGACCTAATTGGGCCAATCTGTACTTCTTTGGTCCAAATGGAGCCCAAATGGACTTGTTTGATCCTAAAAGAGCCCAAATCGACTTGTTTGGACCTAATTGGGCCAATTGCCCCGAACGGGCCAATTGTAATTCTTTGGTCCTAATGGAGCGCATATGGACTTGTGTGATCCTAGTAGAGCCCAAATGGACTTGTTTGATCTTAATAGAGCCCAAATGGACTTGTTTGATCTTAGTGGAGCCCAAATGGACTTGTTTGATCCTAATAGAGCCCAAATGGACATTTTAAGTCATAAAGGACCTAACTGTGCCAATTTGTACTTCTTTGGTCCTATTGGAGCCCAAATGGACTTGTTTGATCCTAATAGAGCCCAACTGGACATTTTAGGTCATATAGGACCTAACTGGGCCAATTTGTACTTCTTTGATCCTAATAGAGCCCAAATGGACTTGTTTGATCCTAATAGAGCCCAAATGGACTTGTTAGGTCATAAAGGACCTAACTGGGCCAATTTGTACTTCTTTGGTCCTATGGAGCCCAAATGGACTTGTTTGACCCTAATAGAGCCCAAATGGACTTGTTAGTTCATAAAGGAGCCCAAATGGACCTGTTTGATCCTAATAGAGCCCAAATGGACTTTTTAGGTCATATAGGACCCAATGGGCCAATTTGTACATCTTTGGTCCTAATGGAGCCCAAATGGACTTGTTTTCTCCCCTTGCCATGATCCCATGGTTAAACCACGACCATCCCGCCATGATCCCTTGGTTAACCTATGACCCACTTGTATTGATCCCATGGTTAGCCCATGATCCTCTTGCCATGAAACCATGGTTAACCCATGACCATCATGTAATGATCCCATGGTTAACCAATGACCTATTTGCCATGATCCCATGGTTAACCCATGACTCCCTTGCCATGGTCCCATGGTTAGCCCCTGACGCTCTTGCCATGACCCCATGGTTAAACCCAGACCTCACGCCATGTTCCCATGGTTGACCCATGGCCCACTTGCATGATCCCATGGGTAACCCATGACCCTCTTGCCATGATCCCATGCTTAAACCAGGACCCTCATGCTCCGATCACATGGTTAACCCATGACCCACTTGCCTTCATCACATAGTTAACCCATGACCCTCACGCCATGATTCCATGGTTAACCCATGACGCTCACGCCATGATCCTATGGTTTACGCATGACCCCCTTGCCAAGATACCATTGTTAACCCATGACCCCTCTGCCATGATCCCATGGTTAAGCAATGACCCACTTGCCATTATCCCATGGTTAACCCATGACCCACTTGTCCCGATCACATGGTTAACCCATGACCCTCATGCCATGATCCCATGGTTAACCCATGATCATCTTGCCTTAATCCCAAGTTACCCAAAGAAGTACAAATTGGCCCGATTAGGTCCTATATGACCTAAAAAGTGCATTTTGGCTCTATTAGGATCAAACAAGTCCAATTGGGCTCCAATAGGACCAAAGAAGTACAAATTGGCCCAGTTAGGTCCTATATGACCTAAAAAGTCCATTTGGGCTCTATTAGGATCAAACAAGTCCATTTGGGCTCTATTAGGGTCAAACAAGTCCATTTGGGCCCAATTGGACCAAAGAAGTACAAATTGGCCGCCATTAGGTCCTTTATGACCAAACAAGTCCATTTGGGCTCTACTAGGATCACACAAGTCCATTTGGGCTCTATTAGGATCAAACAAGTCCATTTGGGCTCCATTAGGACCAAAGAAGTACAAATTGGCACAGTTAGGTTTTTTATAACCTAACAAGTCCATTTTGGGTTATATTAGGATCAAACAAGTCCATTTGGGATCTATTAGGACTTGTTTGATCCTATGACCTAACAAGTCCATTTGGGCTCTATTAGGATCAAACAAGTCCTACTATGCCAATTAACAATGTTTAGCAATTAAGCCCAATTAATGCCAATAATGTAAAAGTAAAAACAATGATTGTACAAGTTGTCTAATTTCCGTCTCTCTCTGGTTTGTGGGGCTGTAAACTGCTATTTATGCTTATTAATCCTGACCTAACCTAGACCAAATTAAGGGCCTCTGAATAAGCATTCAAACAAGGTATCATATGCCTTAATTGGGCTTAAGATGACTAAGTTAGGCCCATTTAAGTGAAGGAACATAATGGACGGAGCACTGATCCGCTCAAGAGAAATCGGGACCCAATAGGACCAAAGAAGTACAAATTGGACTTGTTTGACCCTAATAGAGCCCAAATGGACTTGTTTGATCCTTATAGAGCCCAAATGGACTAGTTTGATCCTAATAGAGCTAAAATGCACTTTTAGGTCATATAGGACCTAACTGGGTCAATTTGTACTTCTTTGGTCCTATTGGAGCCCAAATGGACTTGTTTGATCCTAATAGAGCCCAAATGGACTTGTTTGATCCTAATAGAGCCCATATGGACTTTTTAGGTGAAAAAGGACCTAACTGGGCCAATTTGTACTTCTATGGTCCTAATAGAGCCCAAATGGACTTGTATGATCCTAGTAGAGCCCAAATGGACTTGTTTGATCCTAATAGAGCCCAAATGGACTTGTTTGATCCTAATAAAGCCCAAATGGACTTTTTAGGTCATATAGGACCTAACTGGGCCAATTTGTACATCTTTGGTATAATGGAACCCAAATGGACTTGTTTGATCATAATAGAGCCCAAATGGACTTTTTGGGTCATATAGGACCTAATGGGCCAATTTGTACTTATTTGGTCCTATTGGAGCCCAAATGGGCTTGTTTGATCCTAATAGAGCCCAAATGGACTTTTTAGGTCATATAGGACCTAATTGGGCCAATTTGTACTTCTTTGGTCCTAATGGAGCCCAAATGGACTTGTTTGATCCTAATAGAGCATAAATGGACTTTTTAGGTCATATAGGACCTAACTGGGCCACTTTGTACTTCTTTGGTCCTAATGGAGCCCAAATGGACTTGTTTGACCTTAATAGAGCCCAAATGGACTTGTTTGATCCTAATAGAGCCCAAATGGACTTTTTAGGTCATATAGGACCAAACTGGGCTAATTTGTACTTCTTTGGTCCTATTGGAGCCCAAATGGACTTGTTTGATCCTAATAGAGCCCAAATGGACTTTTTTGGTCATATAGGACCTATCTGGGCCAATTTGTACTTCTTTGGTCCTATTAGAGCCCAAATGGACTTGTTTGATCCTAATAGAGCCAAAATAGACATTTTGGGTCATATAGGACCTAACTGGGCCAAGTTGTACTTCTTTGGTCCTATTGGAGCCCAAATGGACTTGTTTGATCCTAATAGGGCCCAACTGGACATTTTAGGTCATATAGGACCTAATTGGGCCAATTTGTACTTGTTTGGTCCTATTGGAGCCCAAATGGACTTGTTTGATCCTAATAGAGCCCAAATGGACTTTTTAGGACCTAATTGGACCCAATTGCCATGATCGGCCCAATTGTAATTGTTTGGTCCTAATAGATCCCAAATGGACTTGTTTGATCCTAATAGAGCACAAATGGACTTTTTAGGTCATATAGGACCTGACTGGGCCAATTTGTACTTCTTTGGTCCTAATAGAGCCCAAATGGACTTGTTTGATCCTAATAGAGACCAAATGGACTTTGTGGTCCTATAGTTCCCAAATGGGCTTATTTGATCCTAATAGAGCCCAAATGGACCCAAGTCAGGACCTAACTGGGCCAATTTGTGCTTCTTGGTCCTATTGGAGCCCAAATGGACTTGTTTGATCCTAATAGAGCCCAAATGGACATTTTAGGTCATATTGGACCTAATGGGCCAATTTGTACTTCTTTGGTCCTAATGGTGCCAAAATGGACTTGTTTGATCCTAATAGAGCCCAAATGAACTTTAGGACCTAATTGGCCAATTGTACTTCTTTGGTCCTAATAGAGCCCAAATGGACTTGTTTGATCCTAATAGAGCCCAAATGGACTTTTTAGGTCATATAGGACCAAACTGGGCCAATTTGTACTTCTTTGGTCCTAATGGAGCCCAAATGGACTTTTATTTGATCCTAATAGAGCCAAATGGACTATTTAGGTCCTTAAGGACTTATCTGCGCCAATTTGTTCTTCTTTTGTCCTATTGGAGCCCAAATGGACTTGTTTGATCCTAATAGAGCCCAAATGGACATTTTAGGTCATATAGACCTAATGGGCCAATTTGTCTACTTTTTGGTCCTATTAGAGCCCAAATGGACTTTTTGGTCATAAGGCCGATGTCCTATTGGAGCCCAAATGGACTTGTTTAATCCTAAGAGATCCAAATGGACTATTTAGGTCATATAGGACCTAACTGGGCCAATTTGTACTTCTTTGGTCCTAATGGAGCCCAAATGGACTTGTTTGACTAATAGAGCCAATGGACTTTTTGATCCTAATAGAGCCCAAATGGACTTGTTAGGTCATAAAGGACCTAACTGTCCAATTTGTACTACTTTGGTCTATTGGAGCCAAGATGGACTTGTTTGATCCTAATAGAGCCCAAATGACTTTTATGGTTATAAAGGACCAATCTGTGCCAAATTGTACTTCTTTGGTGCTATTGGATCCCAAATGGACTTGTTTGATCCTAATAGAGCCCAATTGGACTTTTTAGGTCATATGGTACCTAACTGGGCCAATTTGTACTTCTTTGGTCCTAATGGAGCCCACATGGACTTGTTTGATCCTAATAGAGCCCAAATGGACTTTTTGGACCTAATTGGGCCACCCGCCCAATTGTACTTCTTTGGTCCTAATGGAGCCCAAATGGACTTGTTTGAACCTGATAGAGCGCAAATGCACTTTTTAGGTCATAAATTACCTAACTGGGCCAATTTGTACTTCTTTGGTCCTAATGGAGCCCAAATGGACTTGTTTGATCCTTATAGAGCCCAAATGCACTTTTTAGGTCATAAGGACCTAACTGGGTCAATTTGTACTTCTTTGGTCCCAAATGGACTTGTTTGATCCTAATTGAGCCCAAATGGACTTTTTAGGTCATATAGGACCCAATTGGGCGAATTTGTACTTCTTTGGTCCAAATGGAATCCAAATGGACTTGTTTGATCCTTAATGAGCCCAAATGCACTTTTTAGCATTAGGACCTAATTAGGTCAATTGCCCCAATTGGCCAAATGTACTTGTTTGATCCTAATAGAGCCCAAATGGACTTTTTGATCATATAGGCCAAAATGTACTTCTTTGATCCTAGTAGCCCAAATGGACTTGTTTGATCCTAATAGAGCCAAATGGACTTTTTAGGTCAAAAGGACCTAACTGGGCCAATTTGTACTTCTTGGTCCTATTGGAGCCCAAATGGCCTTGTTTGATCCAAATAGAGCCCAAATGGACTTTTTAGGTCATATAGGACCTAATGGGCCAATTTGTACTTCTTTGGTCTAATGGAGCCCAAATGGACTTGTTTGATCCTAATAGAGCCCAAATGAACTATTTAGGACCTAATTGCCAATTGCCGAGCCAAATGGACTTGTTTGATCTAATAGAGCCAAATGGACTTTTTAGGTCATATAGGACCTAATGGTCAATTTGTACTTCTTGGTTCTATGGAGCCAATGACTTGTTTGACCTAAATGGACTTGTTTGATCTGGCAAATGGACTTTTAGGTCATAAAGGACCTAACTTGCCAATTTGTACTTCTTTGGTCCTATTGGAGCACAAATGGACTTGTTTGATCCTAATAGAGCCCAAATGGACTCTTTAGGTCATACAGGACCTAACTGGGCCAATTTGTACTTCTTTGGTCCTAATGGAGCCCAAATGGACTTGTTTTTTCTAATAGAGCCAAATGACTTTTTAGGTCATAAAGGACCTAATGGGCCAATTTGTACTTCTTTGGTCTATTGGAGCCCAGATGGACTTGTTTGATCCTAATAGAGCCCAAATGGCTTTTGGTTATATAGGACCTAATGGGCCAATTTGTACTTCTTTGGTCTATTAGATCCCAAATGGACTTGTTTGATCCTAATAGAGCCAAATGGACTTTTTAGTCATATAGGACCTAATGGGCCAATTTGTACTTCTTGGTCCAAATGGAGCCCAAATGGACTTGTTTGATCCTAATAGAGCCAAATGGACTTTTTAGGTCATATAGGACCTAATGGGCTAATTTGTACTTCTTTGGTCTATTGGAGCCCAAATGGACTTGTTTGATCCTAATAGAGCCCAAATGACTTTTAGGTCATATAGGACCTAGGGTCAATTTGTACTTCTTTGGTCATATTGGAGCCCAAATGGACTTGTTTGATCCTAATAGAGCCAAAATAGACTTTTTAGGTCATATAGGACCTAATGGGCCAATTTGTACTTCTTTGGTCCTATTGGAGCCCAAATGGACTTGTTTGATCCTAATAGAGCAAAATGGACTTTTAGGTCATATAGGACCTAACTGGGTCAATTTGTACTTGTTTGATCCTATGGAGCCCAAATGGACTTGTTTGAAAGACTTTTAGGTCATAGGACCATGGATTTGTACTTCTTGGTCCTAATGGAGCCCAAATGGACTTGTTTGACCTAATAGAGCCCAAATGGACAACTTTTAGGTCATATAGGACCTAACTGTGCAATTTGTACTTCTTGGTCCTATTAGAGCCCAAATGGACTTGTTTGATCCTAATAGAGCCAAATGGACTTTTAGGTCATATAGACCTAATGGCCAATTTGTACTTCTTGGTCCTATTGGAGCCCAAATGGACTTGTTTGACCCTAATAGAGCCAAATGGACTTTTTAGGTCATATAGGACCTAACTGGGCCAATTTGTACTTCTTGGTCCTATGGAGCCCAAATGGACTTGTTTGATCCTAATAGAGCCCAAATGGACTTTTAGGTCATATAGGACCTAACTGGGCCAATTTGTACTTCTTTGGTCCTATTGGAGCCCAAATGGACTTGTTTGATCCTAATAGTTCCCAAATGGACTTTTTAGGTCATATAGACCTAACGGCCAATTTGTACTTCTTTGGTCCTAATGGAGCCCAAATGGACTTGTTTGATCCTAATAGAACCCAAATGGACTTTTTAGGTCATATAGGACCTAACTGGGCCAATTTGTACTTCTTTGGTCCTATTGGAGCCCAAATGGACTTGTTTGATCCTAATAGAGCCAAATGGACTTTTTAGGTCATATAGGTCCTAACTAGGCCAATTTGTACTTCTTTGGTCCTATTGGAGCCCAAATGGACTTGTTTGATCCTAATAGAGCCAAATGGACTTTTTAGGTCATATAGGACCTAACTGGGCCAATTTGTACTTCTTTGGTCCAAATGGAGTCCAAATGGACTTTGTTTGATCCTAATAGAGCCCAAATGGACTTTTTAGGTCATATAGGACCTAACTGGGCCAATTTGTACTTCTTTGGTCCTATTGGAGCCCAAATGGACTTGTTTGATCTTAATAGAGGCAAATTGCACTTTTTAGGTCTTATAGGACCTAACTGGGCCAATTTGTACTTCTTTGGTCCTATTGGAGGCCAAATGAACTTGTTTGACCCTAATAGAGCCCCAATGGACTTGTTTGATCCTAATAGAGCCCAAATGGACTTGTTAGGTCATAAAGGACCTAACTGGGACAATTTGTACTTCCTTGGTCCTATTGGAGCCCAAATGGACTTGTTTGATCCTAATAGGGCCCAAATGGACTTTTTAGGTCATATAGGACCTAACTCGGCCAATTTGTACTTCTTTGGTCCTAATGGAGCCCTAATGGACTTGTTTGACCCTAATAGAGCCCAACTGGACATTTTATGTCATAAAGGACCTAGTTGTGCCAATTTGTACTTCTTTGGTCTTATTGGAGCCCAAATGGACTTGTTTGATCCTAATAGATCCCAAATGGACTTGTTTGTTCCCAATAGAGCCAAAATGCACTTTTTAGGTCATATAGGACCTAACTGTGCCAATTTGTACCTCTTTGGTCCTATTGGAGCCCAATTGGACTTGTTTGATCCTAATAGATCCCAAATGAACTTTTTAGGTCATATAGGACCTAACTGGGCTAATTTGTACTTATTTGGTCCTAATGGAGCCCAAATGGACTTGTTTGACCCTAATAGAGCCCAAATGGACTTTTTAGGTCATATATGACCTAACTGGGCCAATTTGTACTTCTTTGGTCCTAATGGACCCCAAATGGACTTGTTTGAGCCCAATTAAGGCCAAAATGCACTTTTTAGGTCATAGAGGACCTAACTGGGCCAATTTGTACTTCTTGGGTCCTAATTGAGCCCAAATGGACTTGTTTGATCCTAATAGAGCCCAACTGGACATTTTAGGTCATATAGGACCTAACTGGGCCAATTTGTACTTCTTTGGTCCTATTGGAGCCCAAATGGACTTGTTTGATCCTAATGGAGCCAAAATGGACTTTTTAGGTCATATAGGACCTAACTGGGCCAATTTGTACTTCTTTGGTCCTAATGGAGCCCAAATGGACTTGTTTGACCCTAATAGAGCCCAAATGGACTTTTTAGGTCATATAGGACCTAACTGGGCCAATTTGTACTTCTTTGGTCCGAATGGCTTTTTGACCAATTTAGGCCAAAATGGACATTTTAGGTCATATAGGACCTAACTGGGCCAATTTGTACTTCTTTGGTCCTATTGGAGCCCAAATGGACTTGTTGGACCCTAATAGATCCCAAATGGACTTTTTAGGTCATATAGGACCTAACTGGGCCAATTTGTACTTCTTTGGTCCTATTGTAGCCCAAATGGACTTGTTTGATCCTAATAGAGCCCAAATGGACTTGTTAGGTCATAAAGGACCTAACTGGGCCAATTTGTACTTCTTTGGTCCTATTGGAGCCCAAATGGACTTGTTTGATCCAAATATAGCCAAATGGACTTTTTAGGTCATATAGGTCCTAACTAGGCCAATTTGTACTTCTTTGGTCCTATTGGAGCCCAAATGGATTTGTTTGATCCTAATTGGTCCTAATGGACTTTTAGGTCATATAGACCTAACTGGGCTAATTTGTACTTCTTGGTCCAAATGGAGTCCAAATGGACTTTGTTTGATCCTAATAGAGCCCAAATGTACTTTTTCGGTCATATAGGACCTAAAGGTGCCAATTTGTACTTCTTTGGTCCTATTGGAGCCCAAATGGACTTGTTTGATCTTAATAGAGGCAAATTGCACTTTTTAGGTCATATAGGACCTAACTGGGCCAATTTGTACTTCTTTGGTCCTATTGGAGGCCAAATGGACTTGTTTGACCCTAATAGAGCCCCAATGGACTTGTTTGATCCTAATAGAGCCCAAATGGACTTGTTAGGTCATAAAGGACCTAACTGGGACAATTTGTACTTCCTTGGTCCTATTGGAGCCCAAATGGACTTGTTTGATCCTAATAGAGCCCAAATGGACTTTTTAGGTCATATAGGACCTAACTGGGCCAATTTGTACTTCTTTGGTCCTAATGGAGCCCTAATGGACTTGTTTGACCCTAATAGAGCCCAACTGGACATTTTATGTCATAAAGGACCTAGTTGTGCCAATTTGTACTTCTTTGGTCTTATTGGAGCCCAAATGGACTTGTTTGATCCTAATAGAGCCCAAATGGACTTTTTAGGTCATATAGGACCTAATTGGGCCAATTTGTACTGCTTTGTTTCTATTGGAGCTCAAATGGACTTGTTTGATCCTAATAGAGCCAAAATGCACTTTTTAGGTCATATAGGACCTAACTGCGCCAATTTGTACTTCTTTGGTCCTATTGGAGCCCAAATGGACTTGTTTGACCCAATAGAGCCCAAATGGACTTTTTAGGTCATATAGGACCTAATGGGCCAATTTGTACTTCTTTGGTCCTAATGGACCCAAATGGACTTTTTTCTAATGAGCCCAAATGGACTTGTTTGATCCTAATAGAGCAAATGACTTTTAGGTCATATAGACCTAATGGGCCAATTTGTACTTCTTTGGTCCTATTGGAGCCCAAATGGACTTGTTTGATCCTAATTGAGCCATAAAGGACTTTTTAGGTCATATAGGACCTAACTGGGCCAATTTGTACTTCTTTGGTCCTAATGGAGCCCAAATGGACTTGTTTGATCCTAACAGAGCCCAAATGGACTTTTTAGGTCATATAGGACCTAACTGGGCCAATTTGTACTTCTTTGGTCTAATGGAGCCCAAATGGACTTGTTTGAGCCTAATAGGCCAAATGGACTTTTTAGGTCATATAGGACCTAACTGGGCCAATTTGTACTTCTTTGGTCCTATTGGAGCCCAAATGGACTTGTTTGACCCTAATAGATCCCAAATGGACTTTTTAGGTCATATAGGACCTAACTGGGCCAATTTGTACTTCTTTGGTCCTATTGTAGCCCAAATGGACTTGTTTGATCCTAATAGAGCCCAAATGGACTTTTTAGGTCATATAGGACCTAACTGGGCCAATTTGTACTTCTTTGGTCCTATTGGAGCCCAAATGGACTTGTTTGATCCTAATAGAGCCAAATGGACTTTTTAGGTCATATAGGTCCTAACTAGGCCAATTTGTACTTCTTTGGTCCTATTGGAGCCCAAATGGACTTGTTTGATCCTAATTGTTCCAAATGGACTTTTTAGGTAATATAGGTCCTAACTCGGCCAATTTGTACTTCTTTGGTCCTAATGGAGCCCAAATGGACTTGTTTGACCCTAATAGAGCCCAAATGGACTTTTTAGGTCATATAGGACCTAACTTGGCCAATTTGTACTTCTTAGTCTATTGGAGCCCAAATGGACTTGTTTGATCCTAATAGAAAATGACTTTTAGGTCAATAGCCGCCTCATGCTTTTTATCCAAAATACTTTTAGGTCATAAGACCTAATGGCAATTTGTACTTCTTGGTCCAATGAGCCCAAATGGACTTTGTTTGATCCTAATAGAGCCTAAATGGACTTTTTAGGTCATATAGGACCTAACTGGGGCAATTTGTACTTCTTTGGTCCTATTGTAGACCAAATGGACTGGGTTGATCTTAATAGGGCACATTTCACTATTTAGGTCATATAGGACCTAACTGGCCAATTTGTACTTCTTGGTCCTATTGGAGGCCTAATGGACTTTTTTGTCCCTTATTGATCCCCAATGGACATGTTTGATCCTAATAGTGCCCAAATGGACTTTTTAGGTCATATAGGACCTAACTGGGACAATTTGTACTTCCTTGGTCCTATTGGAGCCCAAATGGACTTGTTTGATCCTAATAGAGCCCAAATGGACTTTTTAGGTCATATAGGACCTAACTGGGCCAATTTGTACATCTTTGGTCCTATTGGAGCCCAAATGGACTTGTTTGAGCCTAATAGAGCCCAAATGGACATTTTAGGTCATAAAGGACCTATTTGTACTTCTTGGCTGGAGCCAAATGGACTTGTTTGATCCTAATAGACCCAAATGGACTTTTTGTAGAGCCAAATGTTTTAGGTCATATAGACCTAACTGTGCCAATTTGTACCTCTTTGGTCCTATTGGAGCCCAAATGGACTTGTTTGATCCTAATAGATCCCAAATGGACTTTTTAGGTCATATAGACCTAACTGGGCCAATTTGTACTTCTTTGGTCCTATTGGAGCCCAAATGGACTTGTTTGATCCTAATAGAGCCAAATGCACTTTTTAGGTCATATATGACCTAATGGGCCAATTTGTACTTCTTTGGTCCTATGAGCCCAAATGGACTTTAGTAGGCAAATGACTTTTAGGTCATAAAGGACCTCAATTTGTGCTTCTTGGTCCTATGGAGCCCAAATGGACTTGTTTGATCCTAATAGAGCCCAAATGGACTGTACTTTTAGGTCATATAGGACCTAACTGTGCCAATTTGTACTTCTTTGGTCCTATTGGAGCCCAAATGGACTTGTTTGATCCTGATAGAACCCAAATGGACTTTTTAGGTCATCTAGGACCTAACTTGGCCAATTTGTACTTCTTGGTCCTAATGGAGCCCAAATGGACTTGTTTACCCTAATAGAGCCCAAATGGACTTTTTAGGTCATATAGGACCTAACTGGGCCAATTTGTACTTCTTTGGTCCGAATGGAGCCCAAATGGACTTGTTTGAGCCCAATTAAGGCCAAATGGACATTTTAGGTCATATAGGACCAAACTGGGCCAATTTGTACTTCTTTGGTCCTATTGGAGCCCAAATGGACTTGTTGGACCCTACTAGATCCCACATGGACTGTTTAGGTCATATAGGACCTAACTGGGCCAATTTGTACATCTTTGGTCCTATTGGAGCCCAAATGGACTTGTTTGATCCTAATAGAGCCCAAATGGACTTAGGTCATAAAGGACCTAATGGGCCAATTTGTACTTCTTTGGTCCTATTGGAGCCCAAATGGACTTGTTTGATCCTAATAGAGCCAAATGGACTTTTTAGGTCATATAGGTCCTAACTAGGCCAATTTGTACTTCTTTGGTCCTATTGGAGCTCAAATGGATTTGTTTGATCCTAATTGGTCCTAATGGACTTTTTAGGTCATATAGACCTAATGGGCCAATTTGTACTTCTTTGGTCCAAATGGAGTCCAAATGGACTTGTTTGATCCTAATAGAGCCCAAATGGACTTTTTAGGTCTATGACCTAATGGGCCAATTTGTACTTCTTAGTCCTATTGGAGCCCAAATGGACTTGTTTGATCTTAATAGAGGTAAATTGCACTTTTAGGTCATATAGGACCTAACTGGGCCAATTTGTACTTCTTGGTCTATTGGAGGCCAAATGGACTTGTTTGATCCTAATAGAGCCCCAATGGACTTGTTTGATCCTAATAGAGCCCAAATGGACTTGTTAGGTCATAAAGGACCTAACTGGGACAATTTGTACTTCCTTGGTCCTATTGGAGCCCAAATGGACTTGTTTGATCCTAATAGAGCCTAAATGGACTTTTTAGGTCATATAGGACCTAACTTGGCCAATTTGTACTTCTTTGGTCCTAATGGAGCCCAAATGGACTTGTTTGACCCTAATAGAGCCCAACTGGACATTTTATGTCATAAAGGACCTAACTGTGCCAATTTGTACTTCTTTGGTCCTATTGGAGC
Source organism: Sophora flavescens (assembly GCA_030762895.1). Classification (NCBI taxonomy): domain Eukaryota; kingdom Viridiplantae; phylum Streptophyta; class Magnoliopsida; order Fabales; family Fabaceae; genus Sophora; species Sophora flavescens. The sequence continues at coordinate 19,893 of JAUPTC010000346.1, forward strand.
CCAAATGGACTTGTTTGATCCTAATAGAGCCCAAATAGACTTGTTTGATCCCAATAGAGCCAAAATGCACTTTTTAGGTCATATAGGACCTAACTGTGCCAATTTGTACTTCTTTGTTCCTATTGGAGCCCAAATGGACTTGTTTGATCCTAATAGAGCCCAAATGGACTTTTTAGGTCATATAGGACCTAACTGGGCCAATTTGTACTTCTTTGGTCCTAATGGAGCCCAAATGGACTTGTTTGATCCTAATAGAGCCTAAACGGACTTTTTAGGTCATAAAGGACCTAACTGGGCCAATTTGTACTTCTTTAGTCCTAATGAGCCCAAATGGACTTGTTTGATCCTAATAGAGCCTAAATAGACTTTTAGGTCAAATAGACCTAATGGGCCAATTTGTACTTCTTGGTCCTAATGGAGCCCAAATGGACATGTTGACCTAAAAGAGCCAAATGGATTTTTAGGTCATATAGACCCAATCCAATTTGTACTTCTTGGTCTATGAGCCCAAATGGACTTGTTTGATCTAATAGAGCCAAATGACTTTTAGGTCATATAGACCTAATAGCCAATTTGTACATCTTTGGTCCTAATAGAGCCCAAATGGACTTGTTTGATCCTAATAGAGCCCAAATGGACTTTTTAGGTCATATAGGACCTCACTGGGCCAATTTGTACATCTTTGGTCCTAATAGAGCCCAAATGGACTTGTTTGATCCTAATAGAGCCCAAATGGACTTTTTAGGTCATATAGGACCTAAATGTGCCAATTTGTAATTCTTTGGTCCTATTTGAGCCCAAATGGACTTGTTTGATCCTAATAGAGCCAAAATGGACTTGTTAGTTCATATAGGACCTAACTGGGCCAATTTGTACTTATTAGGTCCTATTGTAGCCCAAATGGACTTCTATGAACCTAAAAGAACCCAAATGGACTTTTAGGTCATATAGACCTAATGGCCAATTTGTACTTCTTTGGTCCTATTGGAGCCCAAATGGACTTGTTGGACCAAAATAGATCCCAAATGGAATTTTTAGGTCATATAGACCTAACTGGCCAATTTGTACTTCTTGGTCCTATTTAGCCCAAATGGACTTGTTTGATCCTAATAGAGCCCAAATGGACTTGTTAGGTCATAAAGGACCTAACTGGGCCAATTTGTACTTCTTTGGTCCTATTGGAGCCCAAATGGACTTGTTTGATCCTAATAGAGCCAAATGGACTTTTTAGGTCATATAGGTCCTAACTAGGCCAATTTGTACTTCTTTGGTCCTATTGGAGCCCAAATGGACTTGTTTGATCCTAATTGGTCCTAATGGACTTTTTAGGTCATATAGGACCTAACTGGGCCAATTTGTACTTCTTTGGTCCAAATGGAGTCCAAATGGACTTTGTTTGATCCTAATAGAGCCCAAATGGACTTTTTAGGTCATATAGGACCTAACTGGGCCAATTTGTACTTCTTTGGTCCTATTGGAGCCCAAATGGACTTGTTTGATCTTAATAGAGGCAAATTGCACTTTTTAGGTCTTATAGGACCTAACTGGGCCAATTTGTACTTCTTTGGTCCTATTGGAGGCCAAATGGACTTGTTTGATCCTAATAGAGCCCCAATGGACTTGTTTGATCCTAATAGAGCCCAAATGGACTTGTTTGGTCATAAAGGACCTAACTGGGACAATTTGTACTTCCTTGGTCCTATTGGAGCCCAAATGGACTTGTTTGATCCTAATAGGGCCCAAATGGACTTTTTAGGTCATATAGGACCTAACTGGGCCAATTTGTACTTCTTTGGTCCTAATGGAGCCCTAATGGACTTGTTTGACCCTAATAGAGCCCAACTGGACATTTTATGTCATAAAGGACCTAGTTGTGCCAATTTGTACTTCTTTGGTCTTATTGGAGCCCAAATGGACTTGTTTGATCCTAATAGATCCCAAATGGACTTGTTTGTTCCCAATAGAGCCAAAATGCACTTTTTAGGTCATATAGGACCTAACTGTGCCAATTTGTACCTCTTTGGTCCTATTGGAGCCCAATTGGACTTGTTTGATCCTAATAGATCCCAAATGGACTTTTTAGGTCATATAGGACCTAACTGGGCTAATTTGTACTTATTTGGTCCTAATGGAGCCCAAATGGACTTGTTTGACCCTAATAGAGCCCAAATGGACTTTTTAGGTCATATATGACCTAACTGGGCCAATTTGTAATTCTTTGGTCCTAATGGACCCCAAATGGACTTGTTTGAGCCCAATTAAGGCCAAAATGCACTTTTTAGGTCATAGAGGACCTAACTGGGCCAATTTGTACTTCTTGGGTCCTAATTGAGCCCAAATGGACTTGTTTGATCCTAATAGAGCCAACTGGACATTTTAGGTCATATAGGACCTAACTGGGCCAATTTGTACTTCTTTGGTCCTATTGGAGCCCAAATGGACTTGTTTGATCCTAATGGAGCCAAAATGGACTTTTTAGGTCATATAGGACCTAACTGGGCCAATTTGTACTTCTTTGGTCCTAATGGAGCCCAAATGGACTTGTTTGACCCTAATAGAGCCCAAATGGACTTTTTAGGTCATATAGGACCTAACTGGGCCAATTTGTACTTCTTTGGTCCGAATGGAGCCCAAATGGACTTGTTTGAGCCCAATTAAGGCCAAAATGGACATTTTAGGTCATATAGGACCTAACTGGGCCAATTTGTACTTCTTTGGTCCTATTGGAGCCCAAATGGACTTGTTTGATCCTAATAGAGCCCAAATGGACTTTTTAGGTCATATAGGACCTAACTGGGCCAATTTGTACTTCTTTGGTCCTATTGGAGCCCAAATGGACTTGTTTGATCCTAATAGAGCCCAAATGGACTTGTTAGGTCATATAGGACCTAACTGGGCCAATTTGTACTTCTTTGGTCCTATTGGAGCCCAAATGGACTTGTTTGATCCAAATATAGCCAAATGGACTTTTTAGGTCATATAGGCTAAGGGTGTTTGTTAAAACACAACCTACAAAAAAAACTTTAGTCATATAGTAACTAGCAATTTGTACTTCTTTGGTCCTATTGGAGCCCAAATGGATTTGTTTGATCCTAATTGGTCCTAATGGACTTTTTTGGTCATATAGGACCTAACTGGGCTAATTTGTACTTCTTTGGTCCAAATGGAGTCCAAATGGACATTGTTTGATCCTAATAGAGCCCAAATGGACTTTTTAGGTCATATAGGACCTAACTGGGCCAATTTGTACTTCTTTGGTCCTATTGGAGCCCAAATGGACTTGTTTGATCTTAATAGAGGCAAATTGCACTTTTTAGGTCTTATAGGACCTAACTGGGCCAATTTGTACTTCTTTGGTCCTATTGGAGGCCAAATGGACTTGTTTGATCCTAATAGAGCCCCAATGGACTTGTTTGATCCTAATAGAGCCCAAATGGACTTGTTAGGTCATAAAGGACCTAACTGGGACAATTTGTACTTCCTTGGTCCTATTGGAGCCCAAATGGACTTGTTTGATCCTAATAGGGCCCAAATGGACTTTTTAGGTCATATAGGACCTAACTGGGCCAATTTGTACTTCTTTGGTCCTAATGGAGCCCTAATGGACTTGTTTGACCCTAATAGAGCCCAACTGGACATTTTATGTCATAAAGGACCTAGTTGTGCCAATTTGTACTTCTTTGGTCTTATTGGAGCCCAAATGGACTTGTTTGATCCTAATAGATCCCAAATGGACTTGTTTGTTCCCAATAGAGCCAAAATGCACTTTTTAGGTCATATAGGACCTAACTGTGCCAATTTGTACCTCTTTGGTCCTATTGGAGCCCAATTGGACTTGTTTGATCCTAATAGATCCCAAATGGACTTTTTAGGTCATATAGGACTAACTGGGTTAATTTGTACTTATTTGGTCCTAATGGAGCCCAAATGGACTTGTTTGACCCTAATAGAGCCCAAATGACTTTTAGGTCATATATGACCTAATGGCCAATTTGTAATTCTTGGTCCTAATGGACCCAAATGGACTTGTTTGAGCCCAATTAAGGCCAAATGCACTTTTAGGTCATAGAGACCTAACGGCCAATTTGTACTTATTGGGTACTAATTTAGCCCAAATGGACTTGTTTGATCCTATTAGAGCCCAACTGGACATTTTAGGTCATATAGGACCTAACTGGCCAATTTGTACTTCTTGGTCCTATTGGAGCCCAAATGGACTTGTTTGATCCTAATGGAGCCAAATGGACTTTTAGGTCATATAGGACCTAATGGGCCAATTTGTACTTCTTGGTCCTAATGGAGCCCAAATGGACTTGTTTGACCTAATAGAGCCCAAATGGACTTTTTAGGTCATATAGGACCTAATGGGCCAATTTGTACTTCTTGGTCGAATGGAGCCAAATGGACTTGTTTGAGCCATTAAGGCCAAATGGACATTTTAGGTCATATAGACCTAAGGCCAATTTGTACATCTTTGGTCTATTGGAGCCCAAATGGACTTGTTGGACCTAATAGATCCCAAATGGACTTTTAGGTCATATAGACCTAACTGGGCCAATTTGTACTTCTTGGTCTATTGTAGCCCAAATGGACTTGTTTGATCCTAATAGAGCCAAATGGACTTGTTAGGTCATAAAGGACCTAACGGGCCAATTTGTACTTCTTTGGTCCTATTGGAGCCCAAATGGACTTGTTTGATCCAAATATAGCCAAATGGACTTTTTAGGTCATATAGGTCCTAACTAGGCCAATTTGTACTTCTTTGGTCCTATTGGAGCCCAAATGGATTTGTTTGATCCTAATTGGTCCTAATGGACTTTTTAGGTCATATAGGACCTAACTGGGCTAATTTGTACTTCTTTGGTCCAAATGGAGTCCAAATGGACTTTGTTTGATCCTAATAGAGCCCAAATGGACTTTTTAGGTCATATAGGACCTAACTGGGCCAATTTGTACTTCTTTGGTCCTATTGGAGCCCAAATGGACTTGTTTGATCTTAATAGAGGCAAATTGCACTTTTTAGGTCATATAGGACCTAACTGGGCCAATTTGTACTTCTTTGGTCCTATTGGAGGCCAAATGGACTTGTTTGACCCTAATAGAGCCCCAATGGACTTGTTTGATCCTAATAGAGCCCAAATGGACTTGTTAGGTCATAAAGGACCTAACTGGGACAATTTGTACTTCCTTGGTCCTATTGGAGCCCAAATGGACTTGTTTGATCCTAATAGAGCCCAAATGGACTTTTTAGGTCATATAGGACCTAACTGGGCCAATTTGTACTTCTTTGGTCCTAATGGAGCCCTAATGGACTTGTTTGACCCTAATAGAGCCCAACTGGACATTTTATGTCATAAAGGACCTAGTTGTGCCAATTTGTACTTCTTTGGTCTTATTGGAGCCCAAATGGACTTGTTTGATCCTAATAGAGCCCAAATGGACTTGTTTGTTCCCAATAGAGCCAAAATGCACTTTTTAGGTCATATAGGACCTAACTGTGCCAATTTGTACCTCTTTGGTCCTATTGGAGCCCAATTGGACTTGTTTGATCCTAATAGATCCCAAATGGACTTTTTAGGTCATATAGGACCTAACTGGGCTAATTTGTACTTATTTGGTCCTAATGGAGCCCAAATGGACTTGTTTGACCCTAATAGAGCCCAAATGGACTTTTTAGGTCATATATGACCTAACTGGGCCAATTTGTAATTCTTTGGTCCTAATGGACCCCAAATGGACTTGTTTGAGCCCAATTAAGGCCAAAATGCACTTTTTAGGTCATAGAGGACCTAACTGGGCCAATTTGTACTTCTTGGGTCCTAATGGAGCCCAAATGGACTTGTTTGATCCTAATAGAGCCCAACTGGACATTTTAGGTCATATAGGACCTAACTGGGCCAATTTGTACTTCTTTGGTCCTATTGGAGCCCAAATGGACTTGTTTGATCCTAATGGAGCCAAAATGGACTTTTTAGGTCATATAGGACCTAACTGGGCCAATTTGTACTTCTTTGTTCCTATTGGAGCCCAAATGGACTTGTTTGATCCTAATAGAGCCAAAATGCACTTTTTAGGTCATATAGGACCTAACTGGGCCAATTTGTACTTCTTTGGTCCTATTGGAGCCCAAATGGACTTTTTTGAGCCCAATTAAGGCCAAAATGCACTTTTTAGGTCATAAAGGACCTAACTGTGCCAATTTGTGCTTCTTTGGTCCTATTGGAGTTATCTAATAGAGCCCAAATGGACTTGTTTGATCATAATAGAGCCAAAATGCACTTTTTAGGTCATATAGGACCTAACTGTGCCAATTTGTACTTCTTTGGTCCTATTGGAGCCCAAATGGACTTGTTTGATCCTAATAGAACCCAAATGGACTTTTTAGGTCATATAGGACCTAACTTGGCCAATTTGTACTTCTTTGGTCCTAATGGAGCCCAAATGGACTTGTTTGACCTAATAGAGCCCAAATGGACTTTTAGGTCATATAGACCTAATGGCCAATTTGTACTTCTTGGTCGAATGGAGCCCAAATGGACTTGTTTGAGCCCAATTAAGGCCAAATGGATATTTTAGGTCATATAGGACCAATGGGCCAATTTGTACTTCTTTGGTCCTATTGGAGCCCAAATGGACTTGTTGGACCCGAATAGATCCCAAATGGACTTTTTAGGTCATATAGGACCTAACTGGGCCAATTTGTACTTCTTTGGTCCTATTGTAGCCCAAATGGACTTGTTTGATCCTAATAGAGCCCAAATGGACTTGTTAGGTCATAAAGGACCTAACTGGGCCAATTTGTACTTCTTTGGTCCTATTGGAGCCAAAATGGACTTGTTTGATCCTAATAGAGCCAAATGGACTTTTTAGGTCATATAGGTCCTAACTAGGCCAATTTGTACTTCTTTGGTCCTATTGGAGCCCAAATGGATTTGTTTGATCCTAATTGGTCCTAATGGACTTTTTAGGTCATATAGGACCTAACTGGGCCAATTTGTACTTCTTTGGTCCAAATGGAGTCCAAATGGACTTTGTTTGATCCTAATAGAGCCCAAATGGACTTTTTAGGTCATATTGGACCTAACTGGGCCAATTTGTACTTCTTTAGTCCTATTGGAGCCCAAATGGACTTGTTTGATCTTAATAGAGGTAAATTGCACTTTTTAGGTCATATAGGACCTAACTGGGCCAATTTGTACTTCTTTGGTCCTATTGGAGGCCAAATGGACTTGTTTGATCCTAATAGAGCCCCAATGGACTTGTTTGATCCTAATAGAGCCCAAATGGACTTGTTAGGTCATAAAGGACCTAACTGGGACAATTTGTACTTCCTTGGTCCTATTGGAGCCCAAATGGACTTGTTTGATCCTAATAGAGCCCAAATGGACTTTTTAGGTCATATAGGACCTAACTTGGCCAATTTGTACTTCTTTGGTCCTAATGGAGCCCAAATGGACTTGTTTGACCCTAATAGAGCCCAACTGGACATTTTATGTCATAAAGGACCTAACTGTGCCAATTTGTACTTCTTTGGTCCTATTGGAGCCCAAATGGACTTGTTTGATCCTAATAGAGCCCAAATGGACTTGTTTGATCCCAATAGAGCCAAAATGCACTTTTTAGGTCATATAGGACCTAACTGTGCCAATTTGTACTTCTTTGTTCCTATTGGAGCCCAAATGGACTTGTTTGATCCTAATACAGCCCAAATGGACTTCTTAGGTCATATAGGACCTAACTGGGCCAATTTGTACTTCTTTGGTCCTATTGGAGCCCAAATGGACTTGTTTGATCCTAATAGAGCCCAAATGGACATGTTAGGTCATAAAGGACCTAACTGGGCCAATTTGTACTTCTTTGGTCCTATTGGAGCCCAAATGGACTTGTTTGATCCTAGTAGAGCCTAAATGGACTTTTTAGGTCAAATAGGACCTAACTGGGCCAATTTGTACTTCTTTGGTCCTAATGGAGCCCAAATGGACATGTTTGACCCTAAAAGAGCCAAAATGGATTTTTTAGGTCATATAGGACCCAACTGGGCCAATTTGTACTTCTTTGGTCCTATTGGAGCCCAAATGGACTTGTTTGATCATAATAGAGCCAAATGGACTTTTGGGTCATATAGGACCTAACTGAGCCAATTTGTACATCTTTGGTCCTAATAGAGCCCAAATGGACTTGTTTGATCCTAATAGAGCCCAAATGGACTTTTTAGGTCATATAGGACCTAACTGGGCCAATTTGTACATCTTTGGTCCTAATAGAGCCCAAATGGACTTGTTTGATCCTAATAGAGCCCAAATGGACTTGTTAGGTCATATAGGACCTAATTGTGCCAAATTGTACTTCTTGGGTCTTATTGGAGCCCAAATGGACTTGTTTGATCATAATAGAGCCCAAATGTACTTTTTAGGTCATATAGGACCTAACTGGGCCAATTTGTACTTCTTTGGTCCTATTGGAGCCAAATGGACTTGTTTGATCCTAATAGAGCACCAATGGACTTGTTTGATCCTAATAGAGCCATATGGACTTTTAGGTCATAGGACGTTGGCCAATGTACTTGTTTGGTCCTAATAGAGCCAAATGGACTTTTTAGGTCATAAAGGACCTAACTGGACCAATTTGTTCTTCTTTGGTCCTATTGGAGCCCAAATGGACTTGTTTGATCCTAATAGAGCCCAAATGGACTTTTGGACTAATGGGCCAACTGTGCCAATTTGTACTTCTTTGGTCCTATTGGAGCCCAAATGGACTTGTTTGATCCTAATAGAGCCCAAATGGACTTTTTAGGTCGTATAGGACCTAACTGGGCCAATTTGTACTTCTTTGGAAATATTGGAGCCCAAATGGACTTGTTTGATCCTAATAGAGCCCAAATGGACTTTTAGGTCATATAGGACCTAACTGGGCCAATTTGTACTTCTTTGGTCTTAATGGAGCCCAAATGGACTTGTTTGACCCAATTAAGTCCAAAAGGACTTTTAGGTCATATAGGACCTAACTGGGCCAATTTGTACTTCTTTGGTCCTAATGGAGCCCAAATGGACTTGTTTGATCCTAATAGAGCCCAAATGGACTTTTAGGTCATAAAGGCCAATTTGTACTTCTTGGTTAAGACCCAAATGGACTGTTTGATTCTAATAGAGCCCAAATGGACTTGTTATTGATCTATGGGCCAATTTGTACTTCTTTGGTCCTATTGGAGCCCAAATGGACTTGTTTGATCCTAATAGAGCCAAAATGCACTTTTTAGGTCATATAGGACCTAACTGGGCCAATTTGTACTTCTTTGGTCCTATTGGAGCCCAAATGGACTTGTTTGATCCTAATAGAGCCCAACTGGACATTTTAGGTCGACCTAATAGGCCAATTGTACTTTTTTTACTTTTTGATCCTAATAGAGCCCAAATGGACTTGTTTGATCCTAATAGAGCAAATGGACTTTTTAGGTCATATAGGACCTAACTGGGCCAATTTGTACTTCTTTGGTCCTATTGGAGCCCAAATGGACTTGTTTGATCCTAATAGAGCCAAATGGACTTTTAGGTCATATAGACCTAACTGGCCAATTTGTACTTCTTTGGTCCTATTGGACCCCAAAAGGACTTGTTTGATCCTAATAGAGTCAAATGGACTTTTTAGGTCATATAGGACCTAACTGGGCCAATTTGTACTTTTTTGGTCCTATTGGAGCCCAAATGGACTTGTTTGATCCTAATAGAGCCCAAATGGACTTTTTAGGTCATATAGGACCTAACTGGGCCAATTTGTACTTCTTTGGTCCTATTGGAGCCCAAATGGACTTGTTTGATCCTAATAGAGCCCAAATGGACTTTTTAGGTCATAAAGGACCTAAATGTGCCAATTAGTACGTCTTTGGTCCTATTGGAGCCTAAATGGACTTGTTTGATCAAATAGATCCCAAATGGACTTTTGGACCTAATTGGGCCAATTGCCAATTGTACTTCTTTGGTCCTAATGGAGCCCAAATGGACTTGTTTGAACATAATAGAGCCAAATTGACTTTTTAGGTCATAGAGGACCTAATGGGCTAATTTGTACTTCTTTGGTCCTATTGGAGCCCAAATGGACTTGTTTGATCAAATAGATCCCAAATGGACTTTTAGGTCCAATGGGATCACGCCAATTGTACTTCTTTGGTCCTATTGGAGCCCAAATGGGCTTTTTTGAACCTAATAGAGCCCAAATGGACTTTTTAGGTCATATATGACCTAACTGGGCCAATTTGTACTTCTTTGGTCCTATTGGAGCCCAAATGGACTTGTTTGATCCTAATAGAGCCAAAATGGACTTGTTAGGTCATAAAGGACCTAACTGGGCCAATTTGTCCTTCTCTGGTCCTATTGGAGCCCAAATGGACTTGTTTGATCCTAATAGAGCCAAAATGTACTTTTTAGGTCATATAGGACCTAACTGGGCCAACTTGTACTTCTTTGGTCCTAATGGAGCCCAAATGGACAGGTTTGACCTAAAAGAGCCAAAATGGATTTTTAGGTCATATAGACCCAATGGGCCAATTTGTACTTCTTTGGTCCTATTGGAGCCCAAATGGACTTGTTTGATCTAATAGAGCCAAAATGGACTTTTGGGTCATATAGACCTAATGAGCCAATTTGTACATCTTTGGTCCTAATAGAGCCCAAATGGACTTGTTTGATCCTAATAGAGCCCAAATGGACTTTTTAGGTCATATAGGACCTAATGGGCCAATTTGTACTTCTTTGGTCCTAATAGAGCCCAAATGGACTTGTTAGGTCATAAGGACTAATTGTGCCAAATTGTACTTCTTTGGTCTTATTGGAGCCCAAATGGACTTGTTTGATCCTAATAGAGCCCAAATGTACTTTTAGGCCATATAGGACCTAACTGGGCCAATTTGTACTTCTTTGGTCTATTGGAGCCCAAATGGACTTGTTTGATCCTAATAGAGCCCAATGGACTTGTTTGATCTAATAGAGCCCATATGGACTTGTTAGGTCATAAGGATAATGTGCAATTTGTACTTCTTTGGTCTAATGGAGCCAAATGGACTTTTAGGTCATAAAGGACCTAATGGACCAATTTGTTCTTCTTTGGTCCTATTGGAGCCCAAATGAACTTGTTTGATCCTAATAGAGCCCAAATGGACTTTTGATAATTAGTACGACCAAATTGTACTTCTTTGGTCCTAATGGGCCCAAATGGACTTGTTTGACCATAATAGAGCCAAATGGACTTTTTAGGTCATATAGGACCTAACTGGGCCAATTTGTACTTCTTTGGTCCTATTGGAGCCCAAAAGGACTTGTTTGATCCTAGTAGAGCCCAAATGGACTTTTTAGGTCATATAGGACCAAACTGGGCCAATTTGTACTTCTTTGGTCTTAATGGAGCCCAAATGGACTTGTTTGAGCCCAATTAAGTCCAAAAGGCACTTTTAGGTCATATAGGACCTAAGTGGGCCAATTTGTACTTCTTTGGTCCTAATGGAGCCCAAATGGACTTGTTTGATCCTAATAGAGCCCAAATGGACGTGTTAGGTCATAAAGGACCTAGCTGGGCCAATTTGTACTTCTTTGGTCCTAAAGGAGCCCAAATGGACTTGTTTGATTCTAGTAGAGCCCAAATGGACTTGTTAGGTCATAAAGGATCTAACTGGGCCAATTTGTACTTCTTTGGTCCTATTGGAGCCCAAATGGACTTGTTTGATCCTAATAGAGCCAAAAGGAAGTTTTAGGTCATAAAGGACCTTTCTGGGCCAATTTGTACTTCTTTGGTCCTATTGGAGCCCAAATGGACTTGTTTGATCCTTATAGAGCACAAATGGACTTTTTAGGTCAAATAGGACCTAACTAGGCCAATTTGTACTTCTTTTAACCTATTGGAACCCAAATTGACTTGTTTGATCCTAATAGAGCCCAAATGGACTTTTAGGTCATATAGGACCTAGGCCAATTTGTACTTCTTTGGTCCTAATAGAGCCCAAATGGACTTGTTAGGTCATAGGATCAATATAGCCCAAATGGACTTGGTTGACCCTAATAGATCCCGAATGGACTTGTTTGATCCTAATAGAGCCCAAATGGACATTTTAGGTCATATAGGACCTAACTGGGCCAATTTGTACTTCTTTGGTCCTATTGGAGGCCAAATGGACTTCTTTTGTCCTAATAGAGCCCAAATGGACTTGTTAGGTCATAAAGGACCTCAATGTGCCAATTTATACTTCTTTGGTCCTATTGGAGCCTAAATGGACTTGTTTGATCAAATAGATCCCAAATGGACTTTTTGGCCAATTGCCCTAAGGCCAATTGTACTTCTTTGGTCCTAATGGAGCCCAAATGGACTTGTTTGAACCTAATAGAGCCCAAATTGACTTTTTAGGTCATATAAGACCAATGGGCTAATTTGTACTTCTTTAGTCTATTGGAGCCCAATGACTTTTTAGGTCATATAGGACCTAACTGTGCCTATTTGTACTTCTTTGGTCCTATTGGAACCCAAATGGACTTGTTTGATCCTAATAGAGCCCAAATGGACTTTTTAGGTCATATAGGACCTAATTGTGCCAATTTGTGCTTCTTTGGTCCTATTGGAGCCCCAATGGACTTGTTTGATCCTAATAGAGCCCCAATGGACTTTTTAGGTCATATAGGACCTAAGGTCAATTTGTACTTCTTTGGTCCTATTGGAGCACAAATGGACTTGTTTGATCCTAATAGAGTCCAAATGGACTTTTTAGGTCATATAGGACCAATTTGGGTCAATTTGTACTTCTTTGGTCCTATTGGAGCCAAAATGGACTTGTTTGAACCTAATAGAGCCCAAATCGACTTTTTAGGTCATATAGGACCTAACTGGGCCAATTTGTACTTCTTTGGTACTATTGGAGCCCAAATGGAATTGTATGATCAAAATAGAGCCCAAATGGACTTGTTAGGTGATATAGGACCTAACTGTGCCAATTTATACTTCTTTGGTCCTATTGGAGCCCAAATGGACTTGTTTGATCAAATAGATCCCAAATGGACTTTTAGGTCACCACAATTGTACTTCTTTGGTCCTAATGGATCCCAAATGGACTTGTTTGAACCTAACAGAGCCCAAATGGACGTTTTAGGTCATATAGGACCTAACTGGGCCAATTTGTAGTTCTTTGGTCCTATTGGAGCCCAAATGGACTTGTTTGAGCTCAATTAAGGCCAAAATACACTTTTTAGGTCATATAGGACCTAACTGGCCCAATTTGTACTTCTTTGGTCCTATATGAGCCCAAATGGACTTGTTTGATCCTAATAGAGCCAAAATGCACTTTTTAGGTCATATAAGACCTAACTGGGCCAATTTGTACTTCTTTGGTCCTATTGGAGCCCAAATGGACTTGTTTGATCCTAATAGAGCCCAAATGGACATTTTAGGTCATATAGGACCTAACTGGGCCAATTTGTACTTCTTTGGTCCTATTGGAGCCCAAATGGACTTGTTTGATCCTAATAGAGCCAAAATGGACTTTTTAGGTCATATAGGACCTAACTCGGTCAATTTGTACTTCTTTGGTCCTATTGGAGCCCAAATGGACTTGTTTGATCCTAATAGAGCCCAAATGGACATTTTAGGTCATAAAGGACCTAACTGTGCCAATTTGTACTTCTTTGGTCCTATTGGAGCCCAAATGGACTTGTTTGATCCTAATAGAGCCCAAATGGACTTTTTAGGTCATAAAGGACCTAACTGGGCCAATTTGTACTTCTTTGGTCCTATTGGAGCCCAAATGGACTTGTTTGATCCTAATAGAGCCAAAATGCACTTTTTAGGTCATATAGGACCTAACTGGGCCAATTTGTAGTTCTTTGGTCCTATTGGCCAATGGCTCTGAGCCAATGGACTTGTTTGAACCTAATAGAGCCCATATGGACTTTTAGGTCATAAAGGACCTAACTTGGCAAATTTGTACTTCTTTGGTCCTAATGGAGCCCAAATGGACTTGTTTGACCTAATAGAGCCCAATGGACTTTTAGGTCATAAAGGAAATTGTACTTCTTGTCTATTGGCAAATGACTTTTGATCTAATAGAGCCAAATGGACTTGTTTGATCCTAATAGAGCCAAATGACTTTTTAGGTCATATAGAACCCAATATGCCAATTTGTACTTCTTTGGTCCTATTGGAGCCCAAATGGACTTGTTTGATCCTAATAGAGCCCAAATGGACTTTTTAGGTCATATAGGACCTAACTAGGCCAATTTGTACTTCTTTGGTCCTAATGGAGCCCAAATGGACTTGTTTGATCCTAATAGAGCCCAAATGGACTTTTTAGGTCATATAGGACCTAACTGGGCCAATTTGTACTTCTTTGGTCCTATTGGAGCCCAATTGGACTTGTTTGACCCAATTAAGGCCAAATGGACTTTTAGGTCATATAGGACCTAACTGGTCCAATTGTACTCTTTGTTCCTAATGGAGCCCAAATGGACTTGTTTGATCCTAATAGAGCCCAAATGGACTTTTTAGGTCATATAGGACCTAACTGGGCCAATTTGTACTTCTTTGGTCCTATTGGAGCCCAAATGGACTTGTTTGATCCTAATAGAGCCCAAATGGACTTTTTAGGTCATATAGGACCTAACTGGGCCAATTTGTACTTCTTTGGTCTTATTGGAGCCCAAATGGACTTGTTTGATCCTAATAGAGCCAAAATGCACTTTTTAGGTCATATAGGACCTACGCCAATTTGTCCTTCTTTGGTCCTATGGAGCCCAAATGGACTTGTTTGAGCCCAATTAAGGCCAAAATGCACTTTTTAGGTCATATAGGACCTAACTGGGCCAATTTGTACTTCTTTGGTCCTATTGGAGCCCAAATGGACTTGTTTGATCCTAATAGAGCCCAAATGGACTTTTTAGGTCAAATAGGACCTAACTGGGCCAATTTGTACTTCTTTGGTCCTAATGGAGCCCGAATGGACTTGTTTGACCCTAATAGAGCCTAAATAGACTTTTAGGACCTAATTCAATTGCCAAGCCCAATTGTACTTCTTGGTCCTAATAGAGCCAAATTGGACTTGTTTGATCCAACTGGAGCCCAAATGGACTTGTTTGGTCCTAATAGAGCCCAAATGGACTTATTTGATCGTAATAGAGCCCAAATGGACTTTTTAGGTCATATAGGACCTAACTGGGCCAATTTGTACTTCTTTGGTCTATGGAGCCCAAATGGCTGCCAATAGAGCCCCAATGGACTTGTTTGATCCTAATAGAGCCCATATGGACTTTTAGGTCATAAAGGACCTAACTGGGCCAATTTGTACTTCTTTGGTCCTAATGGAGCCCAAATGGACTTGTTTGATCCTAATAGAGCCCAAATGGACATTTTAGGTCATAAAGGACCTAACTGGGCCAATTTGTACTTCTTTGGTCCTATTGGAGCCCAAATGGACTTGTTTGATCCTAATAGAGCCCAAATGGAGTTTTTAGGTCATATAGGACCTAACTGGGCCAATTTGTACTTCTTTGGTCCTATTGGAGCCCAAATGGACTTGTTTGATCCTAATAGAGTCAAATGGACTTTTTTGTCATATAGGTCCTATCTGGGACATTTTGTACTTCTTTTGTCCTATTGGAGCCCAAATGGATATGTTTGATCCTAATAGAGCCCAAATGGACTTTTTAGGTCATATAGGACCTAACTGGGCCAATTTGTACTTCTTTGGTCCTATTGGAGCCCAAATGGACATGTTTGATCCTAATAGAGCCCAAATGGACTTTTTAGGTCATATAGGACCTAACTGGGCCAATTTGTACTTCTTTGGTCCTATTGGAGCCCAAATGGACTTGTTTGATCCTAATAGAGCCCAAATGGACTTGTTAGGTCATATAGGACCTAACTGGGCCAATTTGTACTTCTTTGGTCCTATTGGAGCCCAAATGGACTTGTTTGATCCTAATAGAGCCCAAATGGACTTTTTAGGTCATATAGGACCTAACTGAGCCAATTTGTACTTCTTTGGTCCTATTGGAGCCCAAATGGACTTGTTTGATCCTAATAGAGCCAAAATGCACTTTTTCGGTCATATAGGACCTAACTGGGCCAATTTGTACTTCTTTGGTCCTATTGGAGCCCAAATGGACTTGTTTGATCCTAATAGAGCCCAAATGGACTTTTTAGGTCAAATAGGACCTAACAGGGCCAATTTGTTCTTCATTTCTCCTATTGGATCCCAAATGGTCTTGTTTGATCCTAATAGAGCCCAAATGGACTTTTTAGGTCATATAGGACCTAACTGGGACATTTTGTTCTTATTAGGTCCTAATAGTGCCAAATTGGACTTGTTTGGTCATAGTATCAAACAAGTCCTATTATATCCAAATTGGACTTGTTTTTTCCTAATAGAGCCCAAATGGACTTGTTTGATCCTAATAGAACCCAAATGGACTTTTTAGGTCATATAAGACCTAACTGGGCCAATTTGTACTTCTTTTCTTTGGTCCTATTGGAGCCCAAATGGACTTGTTTGATCCTAATAGAGCCCAAATGGACTTTTTAGGTCATATAGGACCTAACTAGGCCAATTTGTACTTCTTTGGTCCTATTGGAGCCCAAACGGACTTGTTTGATCCTAATAGAGCCCAAATGGACTTGTTAGGTCATAATGGACCTAACTGTGCCAATTTGTACTTCTTTGGTCCTATTGGAGCCCAAATGGACTTGTTTGATCAAATAGATCCCAAATGGACTTTTGGACTAATTGGGCCAATTGCCTAACGGTCCAATTGTACTTCTTTGGTCCTAATGGAGCCCAAATGGACTTGTTTGAACCTAATAGAGCCCAAATTGACTTTTTAGGTCATAGAGGAGCTAATCTGGGCTAATTTGTACTTCTTTGGTCCTATTGGAGCCAAAATGGACTTGTTAGGTCATATAGTACCTAACTGGGCCAATTTGTACTTCTTTGGTCCTATTGGAGCCCAAATGGACTTGTTTGATCCTAATAGAGCCCAACTGGACTTGTTAGGTCATAAAGGACCTAACTGTGCAAATTTGTACTTCTTTGGTCCTTTTGGAGCCCAAAAGGACTTTTTTTATACAAATAGAGCCCAAATGGACTTTTTAGGTCAAATAGGACCTAACTAGGCCTATTTGTACTACTTTTAACCTATTGTAGCCCAAATTGTCTTGTTTGATCATAATAGAGCCAAAATAGACATTTTAGGTCATATAGGACCTAACTGGGCCAATTTGTACTTCTTTGGTCCTAATAGAGCCCAAATGGACTTGTTAGGTCATAGGATCAAACAAGTCCGCATAGAGACCAAATGGACTTGTTTGATCCTAATAGAGCCCAAATGGACTTGTTTGATCCTAGTAGAGCACAAATGGACATTTTAGGTCATATAGGACCTTACTGGGCCAATTTGTACTTCTTTGGTCCTATTGGAGAACAAATGGACTTGTTTGATCCTAATAGAGCCCAAATGGACTTTTTTAGGTCATATACGACCTAACTAGGCCAATTTGTACTTCTTTGGTCCTATTGGAGCCCAAATGGACTTGTTTGATCCTAATAGAGACCAAATGGACTTGTTAGGTCATAAAGGACCTAAATGTGCCAATTTATACTTCTTTGGTCCTATTGGAGCCCAAATGGACTTGTTTGATCAAATAGATCCCAAATGGACTTTTCGGCCTAATTGGGCCAATTGCCCTAAACGGTCCAATTGTAATTCTTTGGTCCTAATGGAGCCCAAATGGACTTGTTTGAACCTAATAGAGCCCAAATTGACTTTTTAGGTGATATAGGACCTAACTGTGCCAATTTATACTTCTTTGGTCCTATTGGAGCCCAAATGGACTTGCTTGATCAAATAGATCCCAAATGGACTTTTCGGTCCAAATTGGGCCAATTGCCCCGAACGGCCCAATTGTAATTCTTTGGTCCTAATGGAGCCCAAATGGACTTGTTTGAACCTAATAGAGCCCAAATTGACTTTTTAGGTGATATAGGACCTAACTGTGCCAATTTATACTTCTTTGGTCCTATTGGAGCCCAAATGGACTTGTTTGAGCCCAATTAAGGGCAAAATGGACTTTTAGGTCATATAGGACCTAACTGGTCAAATTTGTACTTCTTTGGTCCTATTGGAGCCCAAATGGACATGTTTGATCCTAATAGAGCCAAAATGCACTTTTTAGGTCATATAAGACCTAACTGGGCCAATTTGTACTTCTTTGGTCCTATTGGAGCCCAAATGGACTTGTTTGATCCTAATAGAGCCCAAATGGACTTTTTAGGTCATATAGGACCTAACTTGGCCAATTTGTACTTCTTTGGTCCTATTGGAGCCCAAATGGACTTGTTTGATCCTAATAGAGCCCAAATGGACTTTTTAGGTCATATAGGACCTAACTAGGCCAATTTGTACTTCTTTGGTCCTATTGGAGCCCAAATGGACTTGTTTGATCCTAATAGGTCCTAATGGACTTTTTAGGTCATATAGGACCTAACTGTGCCAATTTGTACTTCTTTGGTCCTATTGGAGCCCAAATGGACTTGTTTGATCCTAATAGAGCCCAAATAGACTTTTTAGGTCTTATAGGACCTAACTGGGTCAATTTGTACTTCTTTGGTCCTATTGGAGCCCAAATGGACTTGTTTGATCTTAATAGAGCCCTAATGCACTTTTTAGGTCATATAGGACCAAACTGGGCCAATTTGTACTTCTTTCGTCCTATTGGAGGCCAAATGGACTTGTTTGATCATAATAGAGCCCCAATGGACTTGTTTGATCATAATAGAGCCCAAATGGACTTGTTAGGTCATAAAGGACCTAACTGGGCCAATTTGTACTTCTTTGGTCCTAATGGTGCCCAAATGGACTTGTTTGACCCTAATAGAGCCCAACTAGAGATTTTAGGTCATAAAGGACCTAACTGTGCCAATTTGTACTTCTTTGGTCCTATTGGTGCCCAACTGGCCTTGTTTGCTCCTAATAGACCACAAATGGACTTGATTGATCCCAATAGAGACAAAATGCGCTATTCTGTTGATATAGAACCCAACTGTGCCAATTTGTACTTCTTTGGTCCTATTGGATCCCAAATGGACTTGTTTGATCCTAATAGAGCCCAAAAGGACGATTTAGGTCATATAGGACCTAACTGGGCCAATTTGTACTTCTTTGGTCCTAATGGAGCCCAAATGGACTTGTTTGACCCTAATAGAGCCCAAATGGACTCTTTAGGTCATATAGGACCTAACTGGGCCAATTTGTACTTCTTTGGTCCTAATGGAGCCCAAATGGACTTGTTTGAGCCCAATTAAGGCCAAAATGCACTTTTTAGGTCATATAGGACCTAACTGGTCCAATTTGTACTTGTTTGGTCCTAATGTAGCCCAAAGGGACTTGTTTGATCCTAATAGAGCACAAATGTACATTTTAGTTCATATAGGAACTAACTGGGCCTATTTGTACGTCTTTGGTCCTATTGGAGCCCAAATGGACTTGTTTGATCCTAATGGAGCCCAAATGAACTTTTTAGGTCATATAGTACCTAACTGGGCCAATTTGTACTTCTTTGGTCTTATTGGAGCCCAAATGGACTTGTTTGATCCTAATTGAGCCAAAATGCACTTTTTAGGTCATTTAGGACCTAACTGGGCCAATTTGTCCTTCTTTGGTCCTATTGGAGCCCAAATGGACTTGTTTGAGCCCAATTAAGGCCAAAATGCACTTTTTAGGTCATATAGGACCTAACTGGGCCAATTTGTACTTCTTTGGTCCCATTGGAGCCCAAATGGACTTGTTTGATCCTAATAGAGCCCAAATGGACTTTTTAGGTCAAATAGGACATAACTGGGCCAATTTGTACTTCATTGGTCCTAATGGAGCCAAAATGGACTTCTTTGATCCTAATAGAGCCCAAATAAACTATTTAGGACCTAATTGGCCAATTGCCCCAAACGGCCCAATTGTACTTCTATGGTCCTAATGGAGCCAAAATGGACTTGTTTGATCCTAATAGAGCCCAAATGGACTTGTTTGATCCTAATAGAGCCCAAATGGACTTATTGGATCGTAATGGAGCCCAAATGGACTTTTTAGGTCATATAGGACCTAAATGGGCCAATTTGAACTTCTTTGGTCCTACTGGAGCCCAAATGGACTTGTTTGTTCCTAATAGAGCCCCAATGGACTTGTTTGATCCTAATAGAGCACATATGGACTTGTTAGGTCATAAAGGACCTAACTGGGACAATTTGTACTACTTTGGTCCTAATGGAGCCCAAATGGACTTGTTTGATCTGATAGAGCCCAAATGGACATTTTATGTCATAAAGGACCTAACTGGGCCAATTTGTACTTCTTTTGTCCTATTGGAGCCCAAATGGACTTGTTTGATCCTAATAGAGCCCAAATGGAGTTTATAGGTCATATAGGACCTAATCTGGGCCAATTTGAACTTCTTTGGTCCTATTGGAGCCCAAATGGACTTGTTTGATCCTAATAGAGCCAAATGCACTTTTTTGTCATATAGGACCTAACTGGGCCAATTTGTACTTCTTTGGTCCTATTGGAGCCCAAATGGACTTGTTTGATCCTAATAGAGCCCAAATGGACTTGTTAGGTCATATAGGACCTAACTGGGCCAATTTGTACTTCTTTGGTCCTATTGGACCCCAAATGGACATGTTTGACCCTAATAGAGCCCAAATGGACTTTTTAGGTCATATAGGACCTAACTGAGCCAATTTGTACTTCTTTGGTCCTATTGGAGCCCAAATGGACTTGTTTGATCCTAATAGAGCCCAAATGGACTTTTTAGGTCATATAGGACCCAACTGAGCCAATTTGTACTTCTTTGGTCCTATTGGAGCCCAAATGGACTTGTTTGATCCTAATAGAGCCAAAATGCACTTTTTAGGTCATATAGGACCTAACTGGGCCAATTTGTACTTCTTTGGTCCTATTGGAGCCCAAATGGACTTGTTTGATCCTTATAGAGCCCAAATGGACTTTTTAGGTCAAATAGGACCTAACTAGGCCAATTTGTACTTCTTTTAACCTATTGGAACCCAAATTGACTTGTTTGATCCTAATAGAGCCCAAATGGACTTTTTAGGTCATATAGGACCTAACTGGGCCAATTTGTACTTCTTTGGTCTAATAGATCCCAAATGGACTTGTTAGGTAGGTCAAACAAGTCCTAATATAGTCCAAATGGACTTGTTTGATCCTTATAGAGCCCAAATGGACTTGTTTGATCCTAATAGAGCCCAAATGGACATTTTAGTTAATATATGACCTATATGAGCCAATTTGTACTTCTTTGGTCCTATTGGAGCCCAAATGGACATGTTCGATCCTAATAGAGCCCAAATGGACTTTTTAGGTCATATACGACCTAACTAGGCCAATTTGTACTTCTTTGGTTCTATTGGAGCCCAAATGGACTTTTTTGATCCTATTAGAGCCCAAATGGACTATTTAGTTCATAAAGGACCTAAATGTGCCAATTTATACTTCTTTGGTCATATTGGAGCCCAAATGGGATTGTTTGATCAAATAGATCCCAAATGGACTTTTTCGGACCTAATGGGCGCCCTTGTAATTCTTTGGTCCTAATGGAGCCCAAATGGACTTGTTTGATCCTAATAGAGCCCAAATGGACTTTTATACTTTTTAGGTCATAGAGGAGCTAACTGGGCTAATTTGTACTTCTTTGTCCTATTGGAGCCCAAATGGACTTCTACCCAAATGGACTTTTTAGGTCATATAGTACCTAACTGGGTCAATTTGTACTTCTTTGGTCCTATTGGAGCCCAAATGGACTTGTTTGATCCTAATAGAGCCCAAATGGACATGTTAGGTCATAAAGGACCTAAGTGGGCCAATTTGTACTTCTTTGGTCCTATTGGAGCCCAAATGGACTTGTTTGATCCTAGTAGAGCCTATATGGACTTTTTAGGTCAAATAGGACCTAACTGGGCCAATTTGTACTTCTTTGGTCCTAATGGAGCCCAAATGGACATGTTTGACCCTAAAAGAGCCAAAATGGATTTTTTAGGTCATATAGGACCCAACTGGGCCAATTTGTACTTCTTTGGTCCTATTGGAGCCCAAATGGACTTGTTTGATCATAATAGAGCCAAAATGGACTTTTTGGGTCATATAGGACCTAACTGAGCCAATTTGTACATCTTTGGTCCTAATAGAGCCCAAATGGACTTGTTTGATCCTAATAGAGCCCAAATGGACTTTTTAGGTCATATAGGACCTAACTTGGCCAATTTGTACATCTTTGGTCCTAATAGAGCCCAAATGGACATGGTTGATCCTAATAGAGCCCAAATGGACTTGTTAGGTCATAAAGGACCTAATTGTGCCAAATTGTACTTCTTGGGTCTTATTGGAGCCCAAATGGACTTGTTTGATCATAATAGAGCCCAAATGTACTTTTTAGGTCATATAGGACCTAACTGGGCCAATTTGTACTTCTTTGGTCCTATTGGAGCCCAAATGGACTTGTTTGATCCTAATAGAGCACCAATGGACTTGTTTGATCCTAATAGAGCCCATATGGACTTGTTAGGTCATAAAGGACGAATCGTGCCCAATTTGTACTTCTTTGGTCCTAATGGAGCCAAAATGGACTTGTTAGGTCATAAAGGACCTAACTGGACCAATTTGTTCTTCTTTGGTCCTATTGGAGCCCAAATGGACTTGTTTGATCCTAATAGAGCCCAAATGGACTTTTTGGACCTAATTGGGCCAACTGATCCGAACGACCAAATTGTACTTCTTTGGTCCTAATGGAGCCCAAATGGACTTGTTTGACCCTAATAGAGCCCAAATGGACTTTTTAGGTCATATAGGACCTAACTGGGCCAATTTGTACTTCTTTGGTCCTATTGGAGCCCAAAAGGACTTGTTTGATCCTAGTAGAGCCCAAATGGACTTTTTAGGTCATATAGGACCAAACTGGGCCAATTTGTACTTCTTTGGTCTTAATGGAGCCCAAATGGACTTGTTTGAGCCCAATTAAGTCCAAAAGGCACTTTTAGGTCATATAGGAACTAACTGGGCCAATTTGTACTTCTTTGGTCCTAATGGAGCCCAAATGGACTTGTTTTATCCTAATAGAGCCCAAATGGACGTGTTAGGTCATAAAGGACCTAGCTGGGCCAATTTGTACTTCTTTGGTCCTAAAGGAGCCCAAATGGACATGTTTGATTCTAGTAGAGCCCAAATGGACTTGTTATTTCATAAAGGATCTAACTGGGCCAATTTGTACTTCTTTGGTCCTATTGGAGCCCAAATGGACTTGTTTGATCCTAATAGAGCCAAAATGCACTTTTTAGGTCATATAGGACCTGACTGGGCCAATTTGCACTTCTTTGGTCCTATTGGAGCCCAAATGGACTTGTTTGATCCTTATAGAGCACAAATGCACTTTTTAGGTCAAATAGGACCTAACTAGGCCAATTTGTACTTATTTTAACCTATTGGAACCCAAATTGACTTGTTTGATCCTAATAGAGCCCAAATGGACTTGTTTGATCCTAGTAGAGCCCAACTGGACATTTTAGGTCATATAGGACCTAACTGGGCCAATTTGTACTTCTTTGGTCCTATTGGAGCCCAAATGGACTTGTTTGATCCTAATAGAGCCCAAATGGACGTTTTAGGTCATATAGGACCTAACTGCGCCAATTTGTACTTCTTTGGTCCTATTGGAGCACAAATGGACTTGTTTGATCCTAATAGAGTACAAATGGACTTTTTAGGTCATATAGGACCTAACTGGGTCAATTTGTACTTCTTTGGTCCTATTGGAGCCCAAATGGACTTGTTTGATCCTAATAGAGCCCAAATGGACTTTTTAGGTCATATAGGACCTAACTAGGCCAATTTGTACTTCTTTGGTCCTATTGGAGCCCAAATGGACTTGTTTGATCCTAATAGAGCACAAATGGACTTGTTAGGTCATAAAGGACCTAAATGTGCCAATTTATACTTCTTTGGTCCTATTGGAGCCTAAATGGACTTGTTTGATCAAATAGATCCCAAATGGACTTTTCGGACCTAATTGGGCCAATTGCCCCGAACGGCCCAATTGTAATTCTTTGGTCCTAATGGAGCCCAAATGGACTTGTTTGAACCTAATAGAGCCCAAATTGACTTTTTAGGTCATAGAGGAGCTAATCTGGGCTAATTTGTACTTCTTTGGTCCTATTGGAGCCCAAATGGACTTGCTTGATCAAATAGATCCCAAATGGACTTTTCGGTCCAAATTGGGCCAATTGCCCCGAACGGCCCAATTGTAATTCTTTGGTCCTATTGGAGCCCAAATGGGCTTTTTTGAACCTAATAGAGCCCAAATGGACTTTTTAGGTCATATAGGACCTAACTGGGCCAATTTGTACTTCTTTGGTCCTATTGGAGCCCAAATGGACTTGTTTGATCCTAATAGAGCCCAAATGGACTTGTTAGGTCATAAAGGACCTAACTGGGCCAATTTGTACTTCTTTGGTCCTATTGGAGCCCAAATGGACTTGTTTGATCCTAGTAGAGCCTAAATGGACTTTTTAGGTCAAATAGGACCTAACTGGGCCAATTTGTACTTCTTTGGTCCTAATGGAGCCCAAATGGACATGTTTGACCCTAAAAGAGCCAAAATGGAAAGATTAGGTCATATAGGACCCAACTGGGCCAATTTGTACTTCTTTGGTCCTATTGGAGCCCAAATGGACTTGTTTGATCATAATAGAGCCAAAATGGACTTTTTGGGTCATATAGGACCTAACTGAGCCAATTTGTACATCTTTGGTCCTAATAGAGCCCAAATGGACTTGTTTGATCCTAATAGAGCCCAAATGGACTTTTTAGGTCATATAGGACCTAACTGGGCCAATTTGTACTTCTTTGGTCCTAATAGAGCCCAAATGGACTTGTTAGGTCATAAAGGACCTAATTGTGCCAAATTGTACTTCTTTGGTCTTATTGGAGCCCAAATGGACTTGTTTGATCCTAATAGAGCCCAAATGTACTTTTTAGGCCATATAGGACCTAACTGGCCCAATTTGTACTTCTTTGGTCCTATTGGAGCCCAAATGGACTTGTTTGATCCTAATAGAGCACCAATGGACTTGTTTGATCCTAATAGAGCCCATATGGACTTGTTAGGTCATAAAGGACGTAACTGTGCCAATTTGTACTTCTTTGGTCCTAATGGAGCCAAAATGGACTTGTTAGGTCATAAAGGACCTAACTGGACCAATTTGTTCTTCTTTGGTCCTATTGGAGCCCAAATGAACTTGTTTGATCCTAATAGAGCCCAAATGGACTTTTTGGACCTAATTGGGCCAACTGCCCCGAACGACCAAATTGTACTTCTTTGGTCCTAATGGGCCCAAATGGACTTGTTTGACCATAATAGAGCCCAAATGGACTTTTTAGGTCATATAGGACCTAACTGGGCCAATTTGTACTTCTTTGGTCCTATTGGAGCCCAAAAGGACTTGTTTGATCCTAGTAGAGCCCAAATGGACTTTTTAGGTCATATAGGACCAAACTGGGCCAATTTGTACTTCTTTGGTCTTAATGGAGCCCAAATGGACTTGTTTGAGCCCAATTAAGTCCAAAAGGCACTTTTAGGTCATATAGGACCTAAGTGGGCCAATTTGTACTTCTTTGGTCCTAATGGAGCCCAAATGAACTTGTTTTATCCTAATAGAGCCAAAATGGACGTGTTAGGTCATAAAGGACCTAGCTGGGCCAATTTGTACTTCTTTGGTCCTAAAGGAGCCCAAATGGACTTGTTTGATTCTAGTAGAGCCCAAATGGACTTGTTAGGTCATAAAGGATCTAACTGGGCCAATTTGTACTTCTTTGGTCCTATTGGAGCCCAAATGGACTTGTTTGATCCTAATAGAGCCAAAACGCACTTTTTAGGTCATATAGGACCTGACTGGGCCAATTTGTACTTCTTTGGTCCTATTGGAGCCCAAATGGACTTGTTTGATCCTTATAGAGCACAAATGGACTTTTTAGGTCAAATAGGACCTAACTAGGCCAATTTGTACTTCTTTTAACCTATTGGAACCCAAATTGACTTGTTTGATCCTAATAGAGCCCAAATGGACTTTTTAGGTCATATAGGACCTAACTGGGCCAATTTGTACTTCTTTGGTCCTAATAGAGCCCAAATGGACTTGTTAGGTCATAGGATCAAACTAGTCCTAATATAGTCCAAATGGACTTGTTTGATCCTAATAGAGCCCAAATGGACTTGTTTGATCCTAGTAGAGCCCAACTGGACATTTTAGGTCATATAGGACCTAGGGCCAATTTGTACTTCTTTGGTCCTATTGGAGCCCAAATGGACTTGTTTGATCCTAAAAGAGCCCAAATGGACTTGTTAGGTCATAAAGGACCTAAATGTGCCAATTTATACTTCTTTGGTCCTATTGGAGCCTAAATGGACTTGTTTGATCAAATAGATCCCAAATGGACTTTTCGGACCTAATTGGGCCAATTGCCCCGAACGGCCCAATTGTAATTCTTTGGTCCTAATGGAGCCCAAATGGACTTGTTTGAACCTAATAGAGCCCAAATTGACTTTTTAGGTCATAGAGGAGCCAACTGGGCTAATTTGTACTTCTTTAGTCCTATTGGAGCCCAAATGGACTTGTTAGGTCATAAAGGACCTAACTGTGCCAAATTGTACTTCTTTGGTCTTATTGGAGCCCAAATGGACTTGTTTGATCTTAATAGAGCCCAAACGGACTTTTTAGGTCATATAGGACCTAACTGTGCCAATTTGTACTTCTTTGGTCCTATTGGAGCCCAAATGGACCTGTTTGATCCTAATAGAGCCCAAATGGACTTTTTAGGTCATATAGGACCTAACTGGGTCAATTTGTACTTCTTTGGTCCTATTGGAGCACAAATGGACTTGTTTGATCCTAATAGAGTACAAATGGACTTTTTAGGTCATATAGGACCTAACTGGGTCAATTTGTACTTCTTTGGTCCTATTGGAGCCAAAATGGACTAGTTTGATCCTAATAGAGCCCAAATGGACTTTTTAGGTCATATAGGACCTAACTAGGCCAATTTGTACTTCCTTGGTCCTATTGGAGCCCAAACGGACTTGTTTGATACTAATAGAGCCCAAAAGGACTTGTTAGGTGATATAGGACCTAACTGTGCCAATTTATACTTCTTTGGTCCTATTGGAGCCCAAATGGACTTGCTTGATCAAATAGATCCCAAATGGACTTTTCGGTCCAAATTGGGCCAATTGACACGGCCCAATTGTAATTCTTTGGTCCTAATGGAGGCCAAATGGACTTGTTTGAACCTAATAGAGCCCAAATGGACTTTTTAGGTTATATAGGACCTAACTGGGCCAATTTGTACTTCTTTGGTCCTATTGGAGCCCAAATGGACTTGTTTGAGCCCAATTAAGGGCAAAATGCGCTTTTTCGGTCATATAGGACCTAACTGGGCCAATTTGTACTTCTTTGTTCCTATTGAAGCCCAAATGGACATGTTTGATCCTAATAGAGCCAAAATGCACTTTTTAGGTCATATAAGACCTAACTGGGCCAATTTGTACTTCTTTGGTCCTATTGGAGCCCAAATGGACTTGTTTGATCCTAATAGAGCCCAAATGGACTTTTTAGGTCATATAGGACCTAACTTGGCCAATTTGTACTTCTTTGGTCCTATTGGAGCCCAAATGGACTTGTTTGATCCTAATAGAACCAAAATGGACTTTTTAGGTCATATAGGACCTAACTAGGTCAATTTGTACTTCTTTGGTCCTATTGGAGCCCAAATGGACTTGTTTGATCCTAATAGGTCCTAATGGACATTTTAGGTCATATAGGACCTAACTGTGCCAATTTGTACTTCTTTGGTCCTATTGGAGCCCAAATGGACTTGTTTGATCCTAATAGAGCCCAAATGGACTTGTTAGGTCATAAAGGACCTAACTGGGTCAATTTGTACTTCTTTGGTCCTATTGGAGCCCAAATGGACTTGTTTGATCTTAATAGAGCCAAAATGCACTTTTTAGGTCATATAGGACCTAACTGGGCCAATTTGTACTTCTTTGGTCCTATTGGAGGCCAAATGGACTTGTTTGTTCCTAATAGAGCCCCAATGGACTTGTTTGATCCTAATAGAGCCCAAATCGACTTGTTAGGTCGTAAAGGACCTAACTGGGCCAATTTGTACTTCTTTGGTCCTAATGGTGCCCAAATGGACTTGTTTGACCCTAATAGAGCCCAACTGGACATTTAAGGTCATAAAGGAGCTAACTGTGCCAATTTGTACTTCTTTGGTCCTATTGGTGCCCAAATGGACTTGTTTGATCCTAATAGAGCTCAAATGGACTTGTTTGATCCTAATAGAGCCAAAATGCGCTTTTTAGGTCATATAGAACCCAACTGTGCCAATTTGTACTTCTTTGGTCCTATTGGATCCCAAATGGACTTGTTTGATCCTAATAGAGCCCAAATGGACGTTTTAGGTCATATAGGACCTAACTGGGCCAATTTGTACTTCTTTGGTCCTAATGGAGCCCAAATGGAATTGTTTGACCCTAATAGAGCCCAAATGGACTCTTTAGGTCATATAGGACCTAACTGGGCCAATTTGTACTTCTTTGGTCCTAATGGAGCCCAAATGGACTTGTTTGAGCCCAATTAAGGCCAAAATGCACTTTTTAGGTCATATAGGACCTAACTGGTCCAATTTGTACTTTTTTGGTCCTAATGGAGCCCAAATGGACTTGTTTGATCCTAATAGAGCCCAACTGGACATTTTAGTTCATATAGGAACTAACTGGGCCTATTTGTACGTCTTTGGTCCTATTGGAGCCCAAATGGACTTGTTTGATCCTAATGGAGCCCAAATGAACTTTTTAGGTCATATTGTACCTAACTGGGCCAATTTGTACTTCTTTGGTCTTATTGGAGCCCAAATGGACTTGTTTGATCCTAATTGAGCCAAAATGCACTTTTTAGGTCATTTAGGACCTAACTGGGCCAATTTGTCCTTCTTTGGTCCTATTGGAGCCCAAATGGACTTGTTTGAGCCCAATTAAGGCCAAAATGCACTTTTTAGGTCATATAGGACCTAACTGGGCCAATTTGTACTTCTTTGGTCCCATTGGAGCCCAAATGGACTTGTTTGATCCTAATAGAGCCCAAATGGACTTTTTAGGTCAAATAGGACATAACTGGGCCAATTTGTACTTCATTGGTCCTAATGGAGCCAAAATGGACTTCTTTGATCCTAATAGAGCCTAAATAAACTATTTAGGACCTAATTGGGCCAATTGCCCCAAACGGCCCAATTGTAATTCTATGGTCCTAATGGAGCCAAAATGGACTTGTTTGATCCTAATGGAGCCCAAATGGACTTGTTTGATCCTAATAGAGCCCAAATGGACTTATTTGATCGTAGTGGAGCCCAAATGGACTTTTTAGGTCATATAGGACCTAATTGGGCCAATTTGAACTTCTTTGGTCCGGAGCCCCAATGGACTTGTTTGTTCCTAATAGAGCCCCAATGGACTTGTTTGATCCTAATAGAGCCCATATGGACTTGTTAGGTCATAAAGGACCTAACTGGGCCAATTTGTACTACTTTGGTCCTAATGGAGCCCAAATGGACCTGTTTGATCCTGATAGAGCCCAAATGGACATTTTAGGTCATAAAGGACCTAACTGGGCCAATTTGTACTTCTTTGGTCCTATTGGAGCCCAAATGGACTTGTGTGATCCTAATAGAGCCCAAATGGAGTTTATAGGTCATATAGGACGTATATCGGGCCAATTTGAACTTCTTTGGTCCTATTGGAGCCCAAATGGACTTGTTTGATCCTAATAGAGTCAAAATGCACTTTTTTTGTCATATAGGACCTAACTGGGTCAATTTGTACTTCTTTGGTCCTATTGGAGCCCAAATGGATATGTTTGATCCTAATAGAGCCCAAATGGACTTTTTAGGTCATATAGGACCCAAACTGGGTCAATTTGTACTTCTTTGGTCCTATTGGAGCCCAAATGGACATGTTTGATCCTAATAGAGCCCAAATGGACTTTTTAGGTCATATAGGACCTAACTGAGCCAATTTGTACTTCTTTGGTCCTATTGGAGCCCAAATGGACTTGTTTGATCCTAATAGAGCCCAAATGGACTTTTTAGGTCATATAGGACCTAACTGGGCCAATTTGTACTTCTTTGGTCCTATTGGAGCCCAAATGGACTTGTTTGATCCTAATAGAGCCAAAATGCACTTTTTTGGTCATATAGGACCTAACTGAGCCAATTTGTACTTCTTTGGTCCTATTGGAGCCCAAATGGACTTGTTTGATCCTAATAGAGCCAAAATGCACTTTTTAGGTCATATAGGACCTGACTGGGCCAATTTGTACTTCTTTGGTCCTATTGGAGCCCAAATGGACTTGTTTGATCCTTATAGAGCACAAATGGACTTTTAGGTCAAATAGGACCTAACTAGGCCAATTTGTACTTCTTTTAACCTATTGGAACCCAAATTGACTTGTTTGATCCTAATAGAGCCCAAATGGACTTTTTAGGTCATATAGGACCTAACTGGGCCAATTTGTACTTCTTTGGTCCTAATAGAGCCCAAATGGACTTGTTAGGTCATAGGATCAAACAAGTCCTAATATAGTCCAAATGGACTTGTTTGATCCTAATAGAGCCCAAATGGACTTGTTTGATCCTAGTAGAGCCCAACTGGACATTTTAGGTCATATAGGACCTAATCTGGGCCAATTTGTACTTCTTTGGTCCTATTGGAGCCCAAATGGACTTGTTTGATCCTAATAGAGCCCAAATGGACTTTTTAGGTCATATACGACCTAACTAGGCCAATTTGTACTTCTTTGGTCCTATTGGAGCCCAAATGGACTTGTTTGATCCTAATAGAGACCAAATGGACTTGTTAGGTCATAAAGGACCTAAATGTGCCAATTTATACTTCTTTGGTCCTATTGGAGCCCAAATGGACTTGTTTGATCAAATAGATCCCAAATGGACTTTTCGGACCTAATTGGGCCAATTGCCCCGAACGGTCCAATTGTAATTCTTTGGTCCTAATGGAGCCCAAATGGACTTGTTTGAACCTAATAGAGCCCAAATTGACTTTTTAGGTCATAGAGGAGCTAACTGGGCTAATTTGTACTTCTTTGGTCCTATTGGAGCCCAAATGGACTTTTTAGGTCATATAGTACCCACTGGTCAATTTGTACTCTTTGGTAGGAGCCTGACCCAAATGGACATGTTTGATCCTAATAGAGCCCAAATGGACTTGTTAGGTCATAAAGGACCTAACTGGGCCAAATTGTACTTCTTTGGTCCTCTTGGAGCCCAAAAGGACTTGTTTGAGCCTAGTAGAGCACAAATGTACTTTTTAGGTCAAATAGGACCTAACTAGGCCAATTTGTACTCTTTAACCTATTGGAACCCAAATTGACTTGTTTGATCCTAATAGAGCCCAAATGGACTTTTTAGGTCATATAGGACCTAACTGGGCCAATTTGTACTTCTTTGGTCCTAATAGAGCCCAAATGGACTTGTTAGGTCATAGGATCAAACAAGTCCTAATATAGTCCAAATGGACTTGTTTGATCCTAATAGAGCCCAAATGGACTTGTTTGATCCTAGTAGAGCCCAACTGGACATTTTAGGTCATATAGGACCTAAATGGGCCAATTTGTACTTCTTTGGTCCTATTGGAGCCCAAATGGACTTGTTTGATCCTAATAGAGCCCAAATGGACTTTTTAGGTCATATACGACCTAACTAGGCCAATTTGTACTTCTTTGGTCCTATTGGAGCCCAAATGGACTTGTTTGATCCTAATAGAGACCAAATGGACTTGTTAGGTCATAAAGGACCTAAATGTGCCAATTTATACTTCTTTGGTCCTATTGGAGCCCAAATGGACTTGTTTGATCAAATAGATCCCAAATGGACTTTTTCGGACCTATTGGGCCAATTGCCCAAACGGTCCAATTGTAATTCTTTGGTCCTAATGGAGCCCAAATGGACTTGTTTGAACCTAATAGATCCCAAATTGACTTTTTAGGTGATATAGGACCTAACTGTGCCAATTTATACTTCTTTGGTCCTATTGGAGCCCAAATGGACTTGCTTGATCAAATAGATCCCAAATGGACTTTTCGGTCCAAATTGGGCCAATTGCCCCGAACGGCCCAATTGTAATTCTTTGGTCCTAATGGAGCCCAAATGGACTTGTTTGAACCTAATACAGCCCAAATTGACTTTTTAGGTGATATAGGACCTAACTGTGCCAATTTATACTTCTTTGGTCCTATTGGAGCCCAAATGGACTTGTTTGAGCCCAATTAAGGGCAAAATGCGCTTTTTCGGTCATATAGGACCTAACTGGTCCAATGTGTACTTCTTTGGTCCTATTGAAGCCCAAATGGACATGTTTGATCCTAATAGAG
Organism: Sophora flavescens; assembly: GCA_030762895.1. Lineage (NCBI taxonomy): Eukaryota > Viridiplantae > Streptophyta > Magnoliopsida > Fabales > Fabaceae > Sophora > Sophora flavescens. Next base: position 52,411 of record JAUPTC010000346.1, read on the forward strand.
CCAAAATGCACTTTTTAGGTCATATAAGACCTAACTGGGCCAATTTGTACTTCTTTGGTCCTATTGGAGCCCAAATGGACTTGTTTGATCCTAATAGAGCCCAAATGGACTTTTTAGGTCATATAGGACCTAACTTGGCCAATTTGTACTTCTTTGGTCCTATTGGAGCCCAAATGGACTTGTTTGATCCTAATAGAACCAAAATGGACTTTTTAGGTCATATAGGACCTAACTAGGTCAATTTGTACTTCTTTGGTCCTATTGGAGCCCAAATGGACTTGTTTGATCCTAATAGGTCCTAATGGACATTTTAGGTCATATAGGACCTAACTGTGCCAATTTGTACTTCTTTGGTCCTATTGGAGCCCAAATGGACTTGTTTGATCCTAATAGAGCCCAAATGGACTTGTTAGGTCATAAAGGACCTAACTGGGTCAATTTGTACTTCTTTGGTCCTATTGGAGCCCAAATGGACTTGTTTGATCTTAATAGAGCCAAAATGCACTTTTTAGGTCATATAGGACCTAACTGGGCCAATTTGTACTTCTTTGGTCCTATTGGAGGCCAAATGGACTTGTTTGTTCCTAATAGAGCCCCAATGGACTTGTTTGATCCTAATAGAGCCCCAAATCGACTTGTTAGGTCGTAAAGGACCTAACTGGGCCAATTTGTACTTCTTTGGTCCTAATGGTGCCCAAATGGACTTGTTTGACCCTAATAGAGCCCAACTGGACATTTAAGGTCATAAAGGAGCTAACGTGCCAATTTGTACTTCTTTGGTCCTATTGGTGCCCAAATGGACTTGTTTGATCCTAATAGAGCTCAAATGGACTTGTTTGATCCTAATAGAGCCAAAATGCGTTTTTAGGTCATATAGAACCCAACTGTGCCAATTTGTACTTCTTTGGTCCTATTGGATCCCAAATGGACTTGTTTGATCCTAATAGAGCCCAAATGGACGTTTTAGGTCATATAGGACCTAATCTGGGCCAATTTGTACTTCTTTGGTCCTAATGGAGCCCAAATGGAATTGTTTGACCCTAATAGAGCCCCAAATGGACTCTTTTAGGTCATATAGGACCTAACCGGGCCAATTTGTACTTCTTTGGTCCTAATGGAGCCCAAATGGACTTGTTTTGAGCCCAATTAAGGCCAAAATGCACTTTTTAGGTCATATAGGACCTAACTGGTCCAATTTGTACTTTTTGGTCCTAATGGAGCCCAAATGGACTTGTTTGATCCTAATAGAGCCCAACTGGACATTTTAGTTCATATAGGAACTAACCGGGCCTATTTGTACGTCTTTGGTCCTATTGGAGCCCAAATGGACTTGTTTGATCCTAATGGAGCCCAAATGAACTTTTTAGGTCATATAGTACCTAACTGGGCCAATTTGTACTTCTTTGGTCTTATTGGAGCCCAAATGGACTTGTTTGATCCTAATTGAGCCAAAATGCACTTTTAGGTCATTTAGGACCTAATCTGGGCCAATTTGTCCTTCTTTGGTCCTATTGGAGCCCAAATGGACTTGTTTGAGCCCAATTAAGGCCAAATGCACTTTTTAGGTCATATAGGACCTATTGGGCCAATTTGTACTTCTTTGGTCCCATTGGAGCCCAAATGGACTTGTTTGATCCTAATAGAGCCCAAATGGACTTTTTTAGGTCAAATAGGACATAATGGGCCAATTTGTACTTCATTGGTCCTAATGGAGCCAAAATGGACTTCTTTGATCCTAATAGAGCCCAAATAAACTATTTAGGACCTAATTGGGGCCAATTGCCCCAACGGCCCAATTGTAATTCTATGGTCCTAATGGAGCCAAAATGGACTTGTTTGATCCTAATGGAGCCCAAATGGACTTGTTTGATCCTAATAGAGCCCAAATGGACTTATTGGATCGTAGTGGAGCCCAAATGGACTTTTTAGGTCATATAGGACCTAATTGGGCCAATTTGAACTTCTTTGGTCCTAATGGAGCCCAAATGGACTTGTTTGTTCCTAATAGAGCCCCAATGGACTTGTTTGATCCTAATAGAGCCCATATGGACTTGTTAGGTCATAAAGGACCTAAACTGGGCCAATTTGTACTACTTTGGTCCTAATGGAGCCCAAATGGACTGTTTGATCCTGATAGAGCCCAAATGGACATTTTAGGTCATAAAGGACCTAACTGGGCCAATTTGTACTTCTTTGGTCCTATTGGAGCCCAAATGGACTTGTGTGATCCTAATAGAGCCCAAATGGAGTTTATAGGTCATATAGGACCTATCTGGGCCAATTTGAACTTCTTTGGTCCTATTGGAGCCCAAATGGACTTGTTTGATCCTAATAGAGTCAAAATGCACTTTTTTTGTCATATAGGACCTAACTGGGTCAATTTGTACTTCTTTGGTCCTATTGGAGCCCAAATGGACATGTTTGATCCTAATAGAGCCCAAATGGACTTTTTAGGTCATATAGGACCTAACTGGGTCAATTTGTACTTCTTTGGTCCTATTGGAGCCCAAATGGACATGTTTGATCCTAATAGAGCCCAAATGGACTTTTTAGGTCATATAGGACCTAATCGAGCCAATTTGTACTTCTTTGGTCCTATTGGAGCCCAGATGGACTTGTTTGATCCTAATAGAGCCCAAATGGACTTTTTAGGTCATATAGGACCTAAGCTGGGCCAATTTGTACTTCTTTGGTCCTATTGGAGCCCAAATGGACTTGTTTGATCCTAATAGAGCCAAATGCACTTTTTTGGTCATATAGGACCCAATCGAGCCAATTTGTACTTCTTTGGTCCTATTGGAGCCCAAATGGACTTGTTTGATCCCAATAGAGCCAAAATGCACTTTTTAGGTCATATAGGACCCGACTGGGCCAATTTGTACTTCTTTGGTCCTATTGGAGCCCAAATGGACTTGTTTGATCCTTATAGAGCACAAATGGACTTTTTAGGTCAAATAGGACCTAACTAGGCCAATTTGTACTTCTTTTAACCTATTGGAACCCAAATTGACTTGTTTGATCCTAATAGAGCCCAAATGGACTTTTTGGGTCATATAGGACCTAATCGGGCCAATTTGTACTTCTTTGGTCCTAATAGATCCCAAATGGACTTGTTAGGTCATAGGATCAAACAAGTCCTAATATAGTCCAAATGGACTTGTTTGATCCTAATAGAGCCCAAATGGACTTGTTTGATCCTAGTAGAGCCCAACTGGACATTTTAGGTCATATAGGACCTAACCGAGCCAATTTGTACTTCTTTGGTCCTATTGGAGCCCAAATGGACTTGTTTGATCCTAATAGAGCCCAAATGGACTTTTTAGGTCATATACGACCTAACTAGGCCAATTTGTACTTCTTTGGTCCTATTGGAGCCCAAATGGACTTGTTTGATCCTAATAGAGACCAAATGGACTTGTTAGGTCATAAAGGACCTAAATGTGCCAATTTATACTTCTTTGGTCCTATTGGAGACCAAATGGACATGATTTATCAAATAGATCCCAAATGGACTTTTCGGACTCCAATTCGGCCAATTGCCCCGAACGGT
>JAUPTC010000347.1:0-55895 GCA_030762895.1 Sophora flavescens
TGAAGGTATGGCCATTTGGTAATCGTGTATCTACTCTGTGAAGTCTATAATCTTATTGTCTGCACTTCCCATTAATGGATCAGGACTTGGAGGCTTCAACATTACCTATTCAAATACACATGAGCAAAGTTAAACTATGATAACTCAATAATATTTGTAAGCAAGACTTTGTGATCATGTTGATACAATGACATAAAAACATTCTTATGTTTAGTTACAAAAATGGAAAAAGAAAACAGTGTTGTGTTAGAAGAACATTATGATAATCATATATATTGTTATATTCTTACTCACACATGTAAACTATTAACTGTAGCACATGATTCCAGAGAAAATCTATGCAATAAGGTGGAAAATCTATTCCAGAGTTTTGAAAACCTGCTTGAGGATCTTGAGGAACATATATTCCTCTTCTTTAATACTGTTAACAAGGCTAGATTGTCATTACTTCAAGAGATATGCATTCATCAAAATTTGTAGTTAGTTAGTTCCTAACTAGCTAGTGGTTTTGGTTTATCATGAGATGATCGGTGATGATTCATGATGTGTGCAACCACAACTGACCCATGATTGAAGACATAGGCTTTGTTTATAATTTGAGTTATGACTATATGACATATACCTCAAAACTTGCTATGTTCTAAAGAACCATATGATGTATTCAACATTCAATTTATTAATATGAGATAGTACTTGCCAGCCTTTTACTTGCCATCAAATTTTAGATCTTTTGTGAAGTATTTATGGTCGAATGTCAATATAAGGGAAAGAAAGAAGGGCTCTATTTCTGGGACCCTTGTCATATCTGTATATGATACACCTTTGGGATTTACAGCTTATTTGTTGCTTTTGTAGTTTAGTCTGTCCAATGAATCTTTTGGGTATAGATTCTACCCAACTGTTTGTTCACTTGGTTTTGTGGTTTTCCCTTGACATATTGAATACAAGCAGTTTCATTATTTTTAGTTCTGGTTAACTGTCTCCCAGGTATTTTCATTTCATTTTTTAACAATGTGAAGAGAAGAGACTTCAGCTATATATGGAGACTGATTAGTTACTCTTTTTTAACAAGTATGTAGATTTCTCTCTTGAGCATGAAGTTTAATCTTCCATTCTTGTTTCCAAACTGTTTCGATTATGAATGATATCTACTACTTGGAATGACAAGCATATAACTGCTGATATCAAAATCTTTTGATTATTTAATTTGCTGAATTGGGAAGTTTTTATTGTCCTTTTATAAGGGAATTTCTTTATAAGACAGAGCAATCAAAATTTTATTTGCATTGAACATTATTTTGGAAGAAAAAAGAAAAGGAGAAAGCAGGACATGTTATTACAAACAAAAAGAATGATTAGAGGGACGTTAACTTTTGTAATGGTGTATCTGAAACTGTGTTACAGAGAAATTCAGAAGGCCACACAAAATTTCACGACTACTTTGGGACAAGGATCATTTGGCACAGTTTATAAAGCCACAATGCATACAGGAGAGGTGGTAGCTGTGAAGGTGCTTGCACCCAATTCCAAACAAGGGGAGAAAGAATTCCGAACAGAGGTATAAGAAAATAACTATAAGAAAACAACTATTTACATACCAGGTTTTCGGGATGCAGATTTTGTTTTATAATATTTACTATTGATTTATGCAGTATTGGAAAAGGATTCTATAGTTATCTTATATTTTTATTTCCCTTGCCTTTTTTTCGTTCCTTTCTTTTGATTGAGAGATTCATAATCAACAACAACAACTAAGCTTTTTCCCAATAGGTGGGGTCGGTTACATGGATTAAATGGTCATAGTGTTCTATCTTAAATCATGTCTTTAGAGAAACCATTGACCTCTAAACCCTTCTTAATTGTTTCACTTATAGTTTTTCTAGATCTTGCTCTGCCTCTAGCGACTATGCTGCCCTCTCCCTACTGAGGCTTCTACAAGTCTTATCCATTCATGCCCAAACCACTTAAGGCAAGATTCTACTATCTTATCTACAATAGGTGCTACCCCGACTTTCTTTCTAATGCATTCATTCCTAATCCTATCTTGTCTAGTATGTTTACTCATCCAACGCAATATTCTCACCTCTGATACGTTGAGTTTATTCTCGTTGCCTTTTTACTACCCAACATTCAGATCCATACAACATTGTAAGTGTTATTAGTTGTGTGGTAAAATTATCCCTTGAGCTTAAGCAATACCTTTCTATCACAAATAGCACCTTAAGCACTCCTCCATTTCATCCACCCTGCTTGAATCCTATGGGGTCTACATCTCCCTCTATTTCTCTATCGTTTTGTATGATGGGCCTGAGATATTTAAACCATGTGTGTTGTATTATGGTATGGTCTCGAATTTTCGCCTAAGGTAATGTTTGATACCCCTCTTGCTAAACTTACATTTTATATACTATCTTACTTCTACTTAAGAGAAAGGCATGTGTTTCTAGAGATTGTCTCCACAACTCTAACTTCCCATGTATTTCCTCTCTCGACGCTCCAACTAGGGCTATATCATTTTCAAAAAGCATCCATCTTGACACCGACTCTTGGGTATGCTCATTAAGCACATCTAAGATCAAGGTAAAAAGATAGGGGCTCAAAGTTTACCCTTGGTAAAGTCCTATAGTTATAGGAAAATATTATATCACCCCACCTTTTGTTTTCACACTAGTCGTGACCCCCTCATATACATATCCTTGATAACTCGCATATTGGCAATACGAACCCCTTTCTTCTCTAGGCCTTCCACAATACTTCTCTTGTCAGCCTATTTTACACCTTTTCCAAATCATCATAGCAAGTGGTATTGCTTTCATTCTCGACCTCCCCGACGTAAAACCAAATTGATTTTCAGTAATGTGATTCTCTTGTCTTCATATCCACTCAATTACCCTCTCGCATGACTTCATAGTATGGCATGGCTGATGAGCTTAATCACTCTATAATTTGCACAATTTCGCATATCTTCCTTGTTCTTATAAGAGAGACTAATTTCTCCTCCACTCGTCCAACATTTCCTTAGATGATTGAGAGATTCATAAACATATTAAATTTGAAAGCATTAAACCAGTGTAAAATTCATAAATATGTTGATGCTTGCTGGTTGGCCTGAATCAAAGTGCTAAATTGAGAGGAGCATGCAGGTAATAATTATCCACATTTGCATAAATAACCCTATACATACATAAAAGATTTTATTGCTCGAAGTTAACCCAGAAATTCAGTCAATATACAGAGGGTATAGTGTATCTGTTACTTCAAACTATTTTGGAACATCACCATTCCTGAATGATCTAAGAAATTACGAGTTTGTATTTGCATTTTGCCATGGTTCATTGCACATGCCTAAAGAGGCATTGAGTTCCTTACTTTTTCATGTCAGAATGCATGTGTAATTTAAGTTGGGCAGGGAAGGTCACTTGCACTTGATTTACAAGGTGACATTAGTTCTAATATTATTAACTTAGAGGAATAGGCTGTAAATCTAACATTAGTCACCAGCTAAGCTTGTTAAACTTTTTTTGATTTTAACAATATGTTGGTCCAGGTGCTTCTGCTAGGAAGGCTACATCATAGGAATCTTGTGAATTTGGTTGGATATTGTGTAGAAAAAGGACACCGCATACTGGTTTATCAGTTCATGAGTAATGGAAGTTTAGCAAATCTTCTATATGGTAAGAAACGAAGAATCTTAAGATTTTTTCTTAATGTGACAGCTGCATGTCAAGAGTTGCATGATTATGTCAAATAGACAGGCAAATCTTACTTTATTTACTTGTTTTTAGTAGACACACAATCGTTAGAGTTTTTATTTTTGATTTTTCCTTTTTTAATTTATAAATTTTCTCCATTGAGAAATTTTCTCCGTGATTTATTAATTTCGTAATTTTTTCCTTTCTGATTTTTCCTTTATTCTTAAATTTTCTGATTTCTCGATTTCTTTCTGATTTTCTCCATTGACAATAATATGTTGTTGCATCTAGGTGAAGAAAAGAAATTGAGTTGGGATGAAAGGCTGCAAATTGCTCTTGATATTTCACAAGGAATAGAATACCTTCATGAAGGAGTATGTACGTTCCCTGATGCACTTTCCTTTATACTGTGTGAAAATGTATCTGGTTAATCGAATATGCATGGAACAGGTTGTCCCGCCCGTCATACATCGAGATTTGAAGTCTGCCAACATATTGCTAGATCAATCAATGAGAGCTAAGGTAATCTTGTTCCTACAAGTTTTTTTGGTAGTCAGGTTGGCAATTCATTGTCTTAAATTTTGCGGAAGATAATATATTAATTCAAGCATCGTCGCCCTTCGCCTGGTTATGTGGTCCGAAGAAATCCGTGAATTAAAACATAATCAGTGAGAAGTTTCAAAAGAATTGTTTTGGAGATTTTATCAATGACAAATCTTTTCAAATAGTTGCTATTAAGAATAAATTTTACTATCTTTGTCTGCATGAAATGTTGGTTATGAAATTTATCAACAATTAAAAGGTACGACATACTCTGATATTATGCTAGGTAGTGTCTCTCCTATATTATTAGACTTGTGTGTATGTGCAAGTGATTTGTATGTGTATCTTATGCAGGCCGACAACAAAGACTTTGTGCGATCAAGCAGAAGATGGAAGCAGCATGCACAAATTGTTTATAATTACTAGTGTGTTGATTAGCTTGTATCTAGTGTAGGTTAGCGACCTTTTGGTTTATGGACTTAAATAGTATAATTGGTTATGTGTAAACGTTACTGTGAATTGTGTTAAAGTATATTACTTAATTAATTGGTTATATATGCATGATTTTGATATTTGGTTTGTTATATATATATATATATATATATATATATATATATATATATATATATATATATATATATATATATATATATATATATATATATATGCTTACCAATATGTAAGCTTTGTACATTAATTATATATGTGTATGTGTGTGATGTACCTAAATGCAGTGCTACTGTGAATTGATGAGGGATGGTGGTGCAGGTGGGAAATGTAGAAAAACAGTGAATAATAAAAAAAAGGGGGATAGGTAGCGCTTTCTTGAAAAAACGCTGTCTAAAGTGACAAATAGACAGCGCTTCCTTGAGAAAGCGCTGCCTAAAGTATGTAATAGATTGTCTTTAGACAGCGCTTTCTCAAGGAAGCGCTACCTATTCCTACTTTCAGTAGCGCTTTCTTGAAAAAACGCTGCCTAAAGTGACAAATAGACAGCGCTTCCTTGAGAAAGCGCTGTCTAAAGTATATAATAGATTGTCTTTAGACAGCGCTTTCTCAAAGAAGCGCTACCTATTCCTACTTTCAGTAGCGCTTTCTTGAAAAAACGCTGTCTAAAGTGACAAATAGACAGCGCTTCCTTGAGAAAGCGCTGCCTAAAGTATGTAATAGATTGTGTAATTACCAACTTTAGACAGCGCTTTCTCAAGGAAGCGCTACCTATTCCTACTTTCAGTAGCGCTTTTTTAAGCGCTATTGAATCTCTCCCACCTTGATGGCGGGTGAATAGATAGCGCTCGAAGCGCTACTAAAAAGGCAAAAAAAGCGCTCTGAAGCTCTTTTCTGTAGTAGTGTTTGAAGTAGGGTTTTGAGTTTAAAATAGGGTTTTGGGTCAAAAATAGGGTTAGAATTAGGGTTTTGGGCCAAAATTAGGGCTTTGGGTTACAAATAGGGTTTTGGATTAAAATTAGTATTAGGATCAAAATTAGGGTTTAGAGTGAATTAGGGTTTTGAGATTAAAATAGGGTTTTGGGTCAAAAATAGGGTTAAAATTAGGGTTTTGGGTTAAAATTTAGGGTTTCGGGTCTGTACTGATCGAAAATACAAGACCAGATCGACCAAGCTTACTCCTGTAAATGGGCCTTGACCCAAACTCCTCCAAAGCCGAGGACTTGTTAATACACTTGTTAGCCGAGGATAAATACTCGGACCTATCCCATCATAGACCGCGGATGAAGACATCTCGGTCCCGTGCAATCCAGTCACAACTGACTTGGTCAAACATCTTACTCGATTATTCAAATATCTCTCCGTATAACTCGGAGCCTTATCCTTATCTAGTTATGATAACAACATAATTTTGTCAGAATATCTAAAGATAGATACGATCTCAAAAACAGTCCAACTAAAACTGTTATACCTAAAAATCTCTATAAATAGGGGATCAACCCCCTCACTTAGAACTACGTTGCTTTGATTCCCACTTGGGATACGTAGGGAGCAGAATATCAATTCTGTCAAGCTATTCCATAAATACTCCCCACGAGTTTCACCGGGACGAGTATCTCTTACTTGAGATATTTGGACGGAACATTGGCGCCGTCTGTGGGAATAGAAGCAAAATTTTCCCATACCACATACAATGGTGAGGACAAGGAGCAGGAACGGCAGGAGAGAGGGGCTGGAGAATGCCAACAATGAGGATAATGGAGAACGATCCACAAACCCAGCGACGATGACTGACAATCCCATTATTCAAGAACTTCTCGCGCAGGTGGCAATGCTGAGAAGGGAGAATGAAGAGATTCGTCGACAGAACAGCCATCGTGAACGAGAACAAAGCAGAGAAAGATCTGCCTCTTCTCCTCATGAGAAAGAGCGCCAGACAGCTGGGAATGAAGGATCCAGAAACACGCACAGAGAAGAAGGAATCTCACAACCCCGTGTTTCTCATCATGTTGACCGAAGAGACGAGGGGAATTTCCTAGACAAGCCGCTGAACTTTCACTTCAGGTAAATAGGCCCAATGAAAGGGCTGGCGCGCGGAAGCCGAGACATCCCTTCACTGATGCCATCATGGAAGTTCCTCTACCAGCCAATTACAAATCAATAAACATTGACAGGTATGATGGCAGCACGGATCCAGAACGTCATTTAGATGCTTTTACCACCCAAATATATCTCTTTACCAATGATGATGCTGTTATGTGTATAGTCTTCCCTACTACTCTGAAAGACGCTGCGTTAAGCTGGTATACCCGGCTACCGCCCGGTGTCAATTGACTCCTTTGACACGTTTATGATTAAATTCAATGCTCAGTTTGCCACGAGCCGAGCTCATCAAAAAACCTCAGCCTCGTTGGTAAATTTTAAGCAAGAAAAAAACGAGTCTCTGCGTGATTTTATGGCCAGGTTCAGCAAAGAGACTGTCCTGATCCGGAATCTCAGTGCCGATGTCGCACTGCATACTATCTTGACCGGATTACAACCCGGCCCTTTCGCCAGACATCTAGCTCGGAAGCCTCCATCCAGCATGGATGAGTTGAGGAGAAAAGCTGTCGGATTCATTAATATGGAAGAAATAGAAGAGTCTAAGAAGAGAGAAAGAACCGATGATTCTGATAGACGAGAGGGGAAAGAGAAGAGGAGAGCTGGAGGTAACAAGCAGAAATTCAAAGACATCCGAGCATTTATATAGGGGGCCAAAGTATGAGCACTATACCCCCCTCAACACCAATCGAGCTCGGGTATTTGAGGAAGCCTACAACGCGGAACTTTTGCCACTCCCCAACCGTGGTCACATGCCCGAGAATCTTGATCGATCGAAGCATTGTCGGTACCATCGTAACTACGGGCATACCACCGAGGAGTCTTTGGGTCTTGCGTGACAAGATTGAAGAGCTAGTGCAAGCTGGTCATCCCGAATAATTTCGTTCGGAGAAGTCACAACAATGGTTAAGGGCGTGGCAGAGGTAGAAGAAGAGAGAGGCGGCCAAAACCCGGGAAGGGGGTGGTGGTCGGCAAAATGATGAAAGAAGAGAAAATAGGGAAGAGCGAGAATGAAAGGAGGGCGGAGGATAATCTGTCATGCGAGGTGTAATAAATACTATTTCAGGTAGATTTGCGGGAGGGGGCACAACGAGTTCAGCCCGGAGAAAACACCTACGGCTATTGGTCGTAAACTTCAGTAGTTGGCAAACCCCCGAGAATTTCCCCCGCCGATTATTTTCTCCGATGAAGACTTCTTGGGTGTGGATCCTAATCGAGGATGACCCAATGGTAATCATCGTGCAATTGGCCAACTTCTCCGTCAAGAGAACTCTCGTCGACCGGGAAGCTCGGTGATATTCTATATTATTCAACATTTGAAGCTTCGGGATCCCGAGAAAAATCTATTCAGCCATACGACAATAAACTCGTCGATTTTCTTTGGAGAGCGGTGGATACCCAAGGATACATAGACCTCCTAACTACTTTTGGAGATAGCAAAACGTCCAAAACTATTCTGGTCAGGTACGTGTTGGTTAATGCAGTAACATCGTACAATATCTTGATTGGAAGACCATCCTTGAACGAGTTGGGAGTCGTGGTCTCTACTCCCCATCTTACTATGAAGTTCCCTTCCAACTCGGGAGACATAGTTACTATCCGGGCAGATCAAAAAATGGCCAGATAGTGCTATGCAGATAGTTTGCGTGTGAGCAAACTCAAATCTACACCTGAAGAAACACTAGAAAGAGGAAAAGACGACTCTGTAAACTCGGTTAGTTCTGTTGAACTAGACCCGAGGATTGACATGCAAGAACAACGGCCACAACCCATCGAGGAGTTGGAAAAATTCCAGCTTGGATTACAGCCCGATCAGTGCACTAAACTAGGAGGTCAACTCGAGCCGAATTTAAAAGAAAAAATAATGGAAGTACTCCGGAGCAACGCCGATTTGTTCACCTGGGTTTAGGGTTTAGGGTTTGAATTAGGTTTTGAGTTTAAAATAGGGTTTTGGGTCAAAAATAGGGTTAGGATTAGGGTTTTGGGAAAAATTAGGGCTCTTGGTCAAATTTAAGGTTTAGGATCAAAATTAGGGTTTAGGGTTTGAATTAGGGTTTTGAGTTTAAAATAGGGTTTTGGGTCAAAATAGGGTTAGAATTAGGGTTTTGGGTCAAAATTTGGGTTTTGGGTCCAAATTTGTGTTTTGGGTCAAAATTAGGGTTTAGGGTTTGAATTAATGTTGAGTTAAAATTAGGGTTTTGGTACAAATTAGGGTTTAGGGTTTGAATTAGGGTCTTGATTTTAAAATAAGTTTTTGCATCAAAATAGGGTTAGAATTAGGGTTTTAGGTTAAAATTAGGGTTCTGGGTCAAAATTAGGGATTAGGGTTAGAATTAGGGTTTTGGGTAAAATTGGGGTTTCGGGTCAAAATTATGGTTCGGGGTCAAATTTAGGGGTTAGGGTCAAAATTAGGGTTTACGGTTTGAAATAGGCTTTTGGTTCTAAAATAGGGTTAGAATTAGGGTTTTGGTTTAAAATTAGGGTTCTGGGTCAAAATTAGGGCTTAGGGTTAGAATTTGGGTTAGAATTAGGGTTTTCGGTAAAATTAGGGTTTCGGATCAAAATTAGGGTTCGGGGTCAAATTTAGGGTTTAGGGTAAAAATTAGGGTTTAGGGTTTGCAATAGGGTTTTGAGTAAAAATAGGGTTTTGGGTCAGTAATTGTGTTAAAATTAGGGCTTTAGGTCAATATTAGGGCTTTGGGTTAAAATTAGGGTTTTGGGGTAAACATAGGGTTTAGGGTTTGAATTAGGGTTTTGAGTTAAAATAGGTTTTTGGGTCATAATTAGGGTTTTGGGTTAGAATTAGGGTTTCGGGTCAAATTTTGGGTTTAGAGGTAAAATTAGGGTTTAGGGTTTGAATTAGGGTTTTGAGTTAAAAATAGGATTTTGGGTCAAGAATAGGATTAGAATTAGGGCTTTGGGTTAAAATTAGGGATTTGGGTTAAAATTAGGGTTCTGGGTCAAATTTTGAGTTTCGGGTCAAAATTAGGGTTTAGGGTTTGAAATAGGGTTTTGGGTCAAAAATACGGTTTGAATTAGGGTTTTGGGTCAAAATTAGGGCATTGGGTTAAAATTAGGGATTTGGGTCAAAAGGTTTGAATTTGGGTTTTGGGTTAAAACTAGGGTTTCGGATCAAAATTAGGGTTATGGGTCAAATTTAGGGTGTAGGTTCAAAATTAGGATTTGAATTAGGGCTTTGTTTTAAAAATAGGGTTTTGGGTCAAAAATAAGGTTAGAATTAGGGTTTTGGGTTAAAATTTAGGGTTTCGGGTCAAAATTAGGGTTCTGGATCAAAATTAGGGTTTAGGGGTTTGAATTAAGGTTAGAATTAGGCTTTTGGGTAAAATTTGGGTTTCTGGTCAAAATTAGGGTTCTGCGTCAAATTTAGGGTCCAAATAAGGGTTTAGGGTTTGAATTAGGTTGACTTAAAAATATGGTTTTTGGTAAAAAATAAGGTTACAATTAGGGTTTTGGGTTAAAATTAGGGTTTTGAGTTAAAATTAGGGTTTTGAAAAAAATAGCGTTCGGGGTCAAATTTAGGGCTTCGGGGTAACAATTAGGGTTTTGGGTTAAAATTAGGATTTATGATCAAAATTAGGGTTTAGGGTTTGAATTAGGGTTTTGAGTTTAAAATAGGGTTTTCGGTCACAATTAGGGATTTGGTGTTAAATTAGGGTTTTGGGTCAAGGTTTGAATTAGGGTTTTGAGTTTAAAATAGTGTTAAAATTAGGGTTTTGGGTTAAAATTTCGGGTTCTGGGTCAAAATTAGGGTTTAGTGTTTGAATTAGGGTTTCTAGTCAAAATTAGGGTTCTGGGTCCTATTTAGGGTTTAGGGTTTGAATTAGGTTTTGAGTTTAAAATAGGGTTTTGGGTCAAAAATGGGGTTAGGATTAGGGTTTTGGGTTAAAATTAGGGATTTGGGAAAAATTAGGGTTCTTGGTCAAATTTAAGGTTTAGGATCAAAATTAGGGTTTAGGGTTTGAATTTGGGTTTTGAGTTTAAAATAAGGTTTTGGGTCAAAACTTGGGTTTTGGGTCCAAATTTGGGTTTTGGGTCCGAATTTGGGGTTTGGGTCAAAATTAGGGTTTAGGGTTTGAATTAAGGTTTTGAGTTAAAAATAGGGTTTTGGTACAAATTAGGGTTTAGGGTTTGAATTAGGGTTTTGATTTTAAAATAAGTTTTTGCGTCAAAAATAGGGTTAGAATTAGGGTTTTAGGTTAAAATTAGGGTTCTGGTCAAAAGTAGGGATTAGTGTTAGAATTAGGGTTTTGGGTAAAATTGGGGTTTCGGGTCAAAATTAAGGTTCTGGGTCAAAATTAGGGATTACTGTTAGAATTAGGGTTTTTGGTAAAATTGGGGTTTCGGGTCAAAATTATGGTTCGGGGTCAAATTTAGGGTTTAGAGTCAAAATTAGGGTTTACGGTTTGAAATAGGGTTTTGAGTTAAAAATAGGATTTTCGGTAAAAAAAATAAGGTTAGAAATTGGGTTTCGGGTTAAAATTAGGGTTTCGAATCAAAATTAGGTTTTTGGGTCAAATTTTGGGATTATGGTCAAAGTTAGGGTTTGGGGTTTCAAATAGGGTTTCGAGTTTAAAATAGGGTTTTGGGTCAAAAATAGGGTTAGTATTAGGGTTTTGGGAGAAAATTAGGGTTTTTTGTACAAATTAGGGTTTAGGGTTTGAATTAGGGTTTTGAGTTAAAGATATGTTTTTGGGTCAAAAATAGGGTTAGAATTAGGGTTTTGGGTTAAAATTAGGGTTCTGTGTCAAAATTAGGGCTTTGTGTTAGAATTTGGGGTAGAATTAGGATTTTGGGTAAACTTAGGGTTTCGGGTCAAAATTAGGGTTCGATGTCAAAATTAGAGTTTAAGGTTTGAATTAAGGTTGAGTTAAAAATAGGGTTTTGGGTCAAAAATAGGGTTAGAATTGGGGTTTTGGTTTAAAATTAGGGTTTCGGCTCAAAATGAGGGTTCTGGGTCAGATTTAGGTTTTAGGGTTTTAAATAGGGGTTTGAGCTTAAAATAGGGTTTCGGGTCAAAAATAGGGTTAGAATTAGGGTTTTGCATTAAAATTAGGGTTACGGGTCAAAATTAGCTTTTTTGGTCAAATTTTGGGTTTAGGGTCAAAATTAGGGTTTAGTTTCAAAAATAGGGTTTGAATTAGGGTTTAGGGTTTTAAATAGGGTTTTGAGTTTAAAATAGGGTTTCGGGTTAAAAAAAGGGTTAGAATTAGGGTTTTGCATTAAAATTAGTGTTACGGGTCAAAATTAGGTTTTTTGGTCAAATTTTGGGTTTAGGGTCAAATTTAGGGTTTAGTTTCAAAATTAGGGTTTGAATTAGGGTTTAGGGTGAATTAGGGTTTTGAGATAAAATAGGGTTTTGGGTCAAAAATAGGGTTAAAATTATGGTTTTGGGTTAAAATTTAGGGGTTCGGGTCAAAATTAGGGTTATGGGTCAAAATTAGGGTTTAGGGGTTTGAATTAGGTTTAGAATTAGGCTTTTGGGAAAAATTTGGGTTTCTTGTCAAAATTAGGGTTAACGTCAAATTTAGGGTCCAAATAAGGGTTTAGGGTTTGAATTAGGTTTTGACTTTAAAATATGGTTTTTGGTCAAAAATAAGGTTAGAATTAGGGTTTTGTGTTAAATTTAGGGTTTTGAGTTAAAATTAGTGTTTTGGGAAAAATTAGGTTTGAGGTCAAATTTAGGGGTTCGGGGTAACAATTAGGGTTTTAGGTTAAAATTAGGGTTTATGATCAAAATTAGGGTTTAGGGTTTGAATTAGGGTTTTGATTTTAAAATAGGGTTTTGGGTCAAAATTAGGGATCTGGTGTTAAATTAGGGTTTTGAGTTTAAAATAGTGATAAAATTAGGTTTTTTGTTTAATATTTGGGTTTGGTCAAAATTAGGGTTACGGGTCAAAATTAGGGTTTAGTGTTTGAATTAGTGTTAGAATTAGACTTTTGGGTAAAATTAGGGTTTCTGGTCAATATTAGGGTTCTGGGTCCCATTTAGGGTTTAGGGTTTGAATTAGGTTTTGAGTTTAAAATAGGGTTTTGGGTCAAAAATAGGGTTAGGATTAGGGTTTTGGGTTAAAATTAGGATTTTGGGAAAAAATAGGGTTCTTGGTCAAACTTAAGGTTTAGGATCAAAATTAGGGTTAAGGGTTTGAATTAGGGTTTTGAGTTTAAAATAGGGTTTTGGGTCAAAATAGGGTTAGAATTAGGGTTTTGGGTCAAAATTTGGGTTTTGGGTCCAAATTTGGGTTTTGGGTCAAAATTTGGGTTTAGGGTTTGAATTAATGTTTTGAGTTAAAAATAGGGTTTTGATACAAATTAGGGTTTAGGGTTTGAATTAGGGTCTTGATTTTAAAATAAGTTTTTGCATCAAAATAGTGTTAGAATTAGGGTTTTAGGTTAAAATTAGGGTTCTGGGGTCAAAATTAGGGATTAGGGTTAGAATTAGGGTTTTGGGTAAAATTGGGGTTTCGGGTCAAAATTATGGTTCGGGGTCAAATTTAGGGGTTAGGGTCAAATTTAGGGTTTACGGTTTGAAATAGGCTTTTGGTTCTAAAATAGGGTTAGAATTAGGGTTTTGGTTTAAAATTAGGGTTCTGGGTCAAAATTAGGGCTTAGGGTTAGAATTTGGGTTAGAATTAGGGTTTTCGGTAAAATTAGGGTTTCGGATCAAAATTAGGGTTCGGGGTCAAATTTAGGGCTTAGGGTAAAAATTAGGGTTTAGGGTTTGCAATAGGGTTTTGAGTTAAAATAGGGTTTTGGGTCAGAAATAGTGTTAAAATTAGGGTTTTAGGTCAATATTAGGGCTTTGGGTTAAAATTAGGGTTTTGGGGTAAACATAGGGTTTAGGGTTTGAATTAGGGTTTTGAGTTAAAATAGGTTTTTGGGTCATAATTAGGGTTTTGGGTTAGAATTAGGGTTTTGGGTTAGAATTAGGGTTTCGGGGTAAAATTAGGGTTTAGGGTTTGAATTAGGGTTTTAAGTTAAAAATTGGATTTTGGGTCAATAATAGGGTTAGAATTAGGGCTTTGGGTTAAAATTAGGGATTTGGGTTAAAATTAGGGTTCTGGGTCAAATTTTGGGTTTCGGATCAAAATTAGGGTTTAGGGTTTGAAATAGGGTTTTGGGTCAAAAATATGGTTATAATTAGGGTTTTGGGTCAAAATTAGGGCTTTGGGTTAAAATTAGGGTTTTGGGTCAAAAGGTTTGAATTTGGGTTTTGGGTTAAAACTAGGGTTTCTGATCAAAATTAGGGTTCTGGGTCAAATTTAGGGTGTAGGTTCAAAATTAGGATTTGAATTAGGGCTTTGTTTTAAAAATTGGGTTTTGGGTCAAAAATAAGGTTAGAATTAGGGTTTTGGGTTAAAATTTAGGGTTTCGGATCAAAATTAGGGTTCTGGGTCAAAATTAGGGTTTAGGGGTTTGAATTAAGGTTAGAATTAGGCTTTTGGGTAAAATTTGGGTTTCTTGTCAAAATTAGGGTTCGGCGTCAAATTTAGGGTCCAAATAAGGGTTTAGGGTTTGAATTAGGTTGACTTAAAAATATGGTTTTTGGTAAAAAAATAAGGTTAGAATTTGGGTTTTGGGTTAAAATTAGGGTTTTGAGTTAAAATTAGGGTTTTGAAAAAATGATCGTTCGGGGTCAAATTTAGGGCTTCGGGGTAACAATTAGGGTTTTGGGTTAAAATTAGGGTTTATGATCAAAATTTGGGTTTAGGGTTTGAATTAGGGATTTGGTGTTAAATTAGGGTTTTGGGTCAAGGTTTGAATTAGGGTTTTGAGTTTAAAATAGTGTTAAAATTAGGGTTTTGGGTTAAAATTTCGGGTTCTGGGTCAAAATTAGGGTTTAGTGTTTGAATTAGGGTTAGAATTAGGCTTTTGGGTAAAATTAGGGTTTCTGGTCAAAATTAGGGTTCTGGGTCCTATTTAGGGTTTGAATTAGGTTTTGAGTTTAAAATAGGGTTTTGGGTCAAAAATGGGGTTAGGATTAGGGTTTTGGGTTAAAATTAGGGTTTTGGGAAAAATTGGGGTTCTTGGTCAAATTTAAGGTTTAGGATCAAAATTAGGGTTTAGGGTTTGAGTTTGGGTTTTGAGTTTAAAATAGGGTTTTGGGTCAAAATAGGGTTAGAATTAGGGTTTTGGGTCAAAACTTGGGTTTTGGGTCAAAACTTGGGTTTTGGGTCCAAATTTGGGGTTTGGGTCAAAATTAGGGTTTAGGGTTTGAATTAAGGTTTTGAGTTAAAAATAGGGTTTTGGCACAAATTAGGGTTTAGGGTTTGAATTAGGGTTTTGTTTTTAAAATAAGTTTTTGCGTCAAAAATAGGGTTAGAATTAGGGTTTTAGGTTAAAATTAGGGTTCTGGTCAAAATTAGGGATTAGTATTAGAATTAGGGTTTTGGGTAAAATTGGGGTTTCGGGTCAAAATTAGGGATTACTGTTAGAATTAGGGTTTTTGGTAAAATTGGGGTTTCGGGTCAAAATTATGGTTCGGGGTCAAATTTAGGGTTTAGGGTCAAAATTAGGGTTTACGGTTTGAAATAGGGTTTTGGTCCTAAAATAGGGTTAGAATTAGGGTTTTGGTTTAAAATTAGGGTTATGGGTCAAAATTACGGCTTAGGGTTAGAATTAGGGTTTTCGGTATAATTTGGGTTTGGTCAAAATTAGGGTTCGCGGTCAAATTTAGGGTTTAGGGTTTGAAATAGGGTTTTGGGTCAAAAATAGGGTTAGAATTAGGGTTTTAGGTCAAAATTAGGGCTTTGGGTTAAAATTAGGGTTTTGGGTCCAACATAGGGTTAAGGGTTTGAATTAGGGTTTTGAGTTAAAAATATGGTTTTGGGTAAAAAAATAAGGTTAGAAATTGGGTTTTGGGTTAAAATTAGGGTTTCGAGTCAAAATTAGGTTTTGGGTCAAATTTTGGGATTATGGTCAAAGTTAGGGTTTAGGGTTTGAAATAGGGTTTTGAGTTTAAAATAGGGTTTTGGGTCAAAAATAGGGTTAGTATTAGGGTTTTGGGTCAAAATTAGGGTTTTCTGTACAAATTAGGGTTTAGGGTTTGAATTAGGGTTTTGAGTTAAAGATATGTTTTTGGGTCAAAAATAGGGTTAGAATTAGGGTTTTGGGTTAAAATTAGGGTTCTGTGTCAAAATTAGGGCTTTGTGTTAGAATTTGGGTTAGAATTAGGATTTTGGGTAAACTTAGGGTTTCGGGTAAAAATTAGGGTTCGGTGTCAAAATTAGAGTTTAAGGTTTGAATTAAGGCTTTGAGTTAAAAATAGGGTTTTGGGTCAAAAATAGGGTTAGAATTGGGGTTTTGGTTTAAAATTAGGATTTCGGCTCAAAATTAGGGTTATGGGTCAGATTTAGGGTTTAGGGTTTTAAATAGGGTTTTGAGTTTAAAATAGGGTTTCGGGTCAAAAATAGGGTTAGAATTAGGGTTTTGCATTAAAATTAGGGTTACGGGTCAAAATTAGCTTTTTTGGTCAAATTTTGGGTTTAGGGTCAAAATTAGGGTTTTGTTTCAAAATTAGGGTTTGAATTAGTGTTTAGGGTTTTAAATAGGGTTTTGAGTTTAAAATAGGGTTTCGGGTCAAAAATAGGGTTAGAATTAGGGTTTTGCATTAAAATTAGGGTTACGGGTCAAAATTAGGTTTTTTGGTCAAATTTTGGGTTTAGGGTCAAATTTAGGGTTTAGTTTCAAAATTAGGGTTTGAATTAGGGTTTAGGGTGAATTAGGGTTTTGAGATAAAATAGGGTTTTGGTTCAAAAATAGGGTTAAAATTATGGTTTTGGGTTAAAATTTAGGGTTTCGGGTCAAAATTAGGGTTATGGGTCAAAAATAGGTTTTGAGTTAGGGTTTTCAGTTAAAAATAGGTTTTGGGGTTAGAATTAGGGTTTCGGGTTAAAATTAGGGTTTCCGGTCAAATTTTGGGTTTAGGGTTTGAATTAGGGTTTTGAGTTAAAAATAGGATATTTGGGTCAAAATTAGGGCTTTGGGTTAAATTTTGGGTTAAAATTAGGGTTTTGGTGGAGGGTTAGAATTAGGCTTTTGGGTAATATTAGGGTTTCGGGTCAAAATTAGGGTTCTGGGTCAAATTTGGGGTCCATATTATGGTTTAGGGTTTGAATTAGGTTTGAGTTTAAAATAGGGTTTTGGGTCAAAAATAGGGTTAGAATTAGGGTTTGGGGTTAAAATTTGTGTATTGGGTCCAAATTAGGGTTTTGGGTCAAAATTAGAGTTTAGGGTTTGAATTAAGGTTTTGTGTTAAAAATAGGGTTTTGGGTCAAAAATTGGGTTAGAATTGGGGTTTTGGTTTAAAATTAGGGTTTCGAGTCAAAATTAGGATTTTGGGTCAGATTTAGGGTTTGAAGTAGGGTTTGAAATAGGGTTTTGAGTTTAAAATAGGGTTTTGGGTCAAAAATAGTGTTAGAATTAGGCGTTTGTGTTAAAATTAGGGTTACGGGTTAAAATTAGTTTTTTGGGTCAAATTTTGGGTTTAGGGTCAAAATAGGGTTTAGGGTTTGAATTAGGGTTTTGAGTTAAAAATAGGGTTTTGGGTCAAAACTAAGGTTAGAATTAGGGGTTGGGGTTAAATTTTGGGTATTGGGTCCTAATTAGGGTTTTGGCTCAAAATTAGAGTTTAGGGTTTGAATTAAGGTTTTGAGTTAAAAATAGGGTTTTGGGTCAAAATAGGGTTAGAATTAGGGTTTTGAGTCAAAATTAGGGCTTTGGGTTACAATTAGGGTTTTGGGTTAAAATTAGTGTTTAGGATCAAAATTAGGGTTTAGGGTTTGAATTAGGGTTTTGAGTTTAAAATAGGGTTTTGTGTCAAAAATAGGGTTAAAATTAGGGTTTTGGGTTAAAAATTAGGGTTTCGGGTCAATATTACGGTTCTGGGTCAATATTTGGGTTTAGGGTTTGAATTAGGCTTTTGGGTAAAATTAGGGTTTCGGTTCAAAATTAGGGTTCTGGGTCAAATTTAGGGTTTAGGGTTTGAATTAGGTTTTGAGTTTAAAATAGGGTTTTGGGTCAAAATAGGGTTAGAATTAGGGTTTTGGGTCAAAACTTGGGTTTTGGGTCCAAATTTGGGTTTTGGGTCAAAATTAGGGTTTGGGGTTTGAATTAAGGTTTTGAGTTAAAAATAGGGTTTTGGGTCAAAATTAAGGTTAGAATTAGGGTTTTGGGTTAAAATTATGGTTTCGAGTCAAAATTAGGTTTTTGGGTCTAATTTTGGGTTTATGGTCAAAGTTAAGGTTTAGGGTTTGAAATAGGGTTGAGTTTAAAATAGGGTTTTGGGTCAAAAGTCGGGTTAGTATTAGGGTTTTGGGTAAAAAATAGGGCTTTGGGTTAAAATTAAGGTTTTGGGTCAAAATTAGGGTTTTTGGTACAAATTAGGGTTTAGGGTTTGAACTAGGGTTTTGAGTTAAAGATATGTTTTTGGTTCAAAAATAGGGTTAGAATTAGGGTTTTTGGTTAAAATTAGGGTTCTGTGTCAAAATTAGGGCTTTGGGTTAGAATTTGGGTTAGAATTAGGATTTTGGGTAAAATTAGGGTTCGGGGTCAAATTTAGGGTTTAGGGTCAAAATTAGGGTTCGGGGTCAAATTTAGGGTTTAGGGTCAAAATTAGGGTTTAGGGTTTGTAATAGGGTTTTGAGTTTAAAATAGTGTTTTGGGTCAAAAATAGTGTTAGAATTAGGGCTTTGGGTTAAAATTAGGGTTTTGGGTTAAACATAGGGTTTAGGGTTTGAATTAGGGTTTGAATTAAGGTTGAGTTAAAAATAGAGTTTTAGGTCAAAATATGGTTAGAATTAGGGTTTTGGGTCAAAATTTGGGTTTAGGGTTAGAATTAGGGTTTTGGGTAAAATTGGGGTTTCGGGTCAAAATTATGGTTCGGGGTCAAATTTAGGGTTTAGGGTTAAAATTAGGGTTTACGATTTGAAATAGGCTTTTGATAGGGTTAGAATTAGGGTTTTGGTTTAAAATTAGGGTTCTCGGTCAAAATTAGGGCTAGGGTTAGAATTTGGGTTAGAATTTGGGTTTTCGGTAAAATTAGGGTTTCGGGTCAGAATTTCGGTTCGGAGTCAAATTTAGGATTTAGGGTTTAGGGTTTAGGGTTTGTAATAGGGTTTTGAGTTTAAAATAGGGTTTTGGGTTAGAAATAGTGTTAAAATTAGGGTTTTAGGTCAAAATTAGGGCTTTGGGTTAAAATTGGGGTTTTAGGGTAAACAAAGGGTTTAGGGTTTGAATTAGGGTTTTGAGTTAAAAATAGGTTTTGGGTCAGAATTAGGGTTTTGGGTTAAAATTAGGGTTTGGTCAAATTTTGGGTTTTGAGGTAAAATTAGGGTTTAGGGTTTGAATTAGGGTTTTGAGTTAAAAATAGGATTTTGGGTCAAGAATAGGGTTAGAATTAGGGCTTTGGGTTAAAATTAGGGATTTGGGTTAAAATTAGGGTTCTGGGTCAAATTTAGGGTTTCGGATCAAAATTAGGGTTTAGGGTTTGAAATAGGGTTTTGGGTTAGAAATTGGGTTTTGGGTTAAAATTAAGGTTTCGAGTCAAAATTAGGTTTTTGGGTCAAATTTTGGGATTATGGTCAAAGTTAGGGTTTAGGGTTTGAAATAGGGTTTTGAGTTTAAAATAGGGTTTTGGGTCAAAAATAGGGTTAGTATTAGGGTTTTGGTTCAAAATTATGGTTTTCTGTACAAATTAGGGTTTAGGGTTTGAATTAGGGTTTTGAGTTAAAGATATGTTTTTGGGTCAAAAATAGGGTTAGAATTGGGGTTTTGGTTTAAAATTAGGGTTTCGGGTCAAAATTAGGGTTCTAGGTCAGATTTAGGGTTTAGGGTTTTAAATAGGGTTTTGAGTTTAAAATAGGGTTTCGGGTCAAAAATAGGGTTAGAATTGGGGTATTGCATTAAAATTAAGGTTACGGGTCTAAATTAGCGTTCTAGGTCAGATTTTGGGTTTAGGGTCAAAATTAGGGTTTAGGTTTTGAAATAGGGTTTTCAGTTAAAAATATGTTTTGGGGTTAGAATTAGGGTTTCGGGTCAAATTTTGGGTTTCGGGTTTGAATTAGGGTTTTGAGTTAAAAATAGGATTTTGGGTCAAAAATAGGGTTAGAATTAGGGTTTTGGTTCAAAATTAGGGCTTTGGGTTAAAATTTGGGTTTTGGTTGAGGGTTAGAATTAGGCTTTTGGGTAAAATTAGGGTTTCGGGTCAAAATTAGGGTTCTGTCAAAAATAGGGTTAGAATTAGGGTTTGGGGTTAAAATTTGTGTATTGGGTCCAAATTAGGGTTTTGGGTCAAAATTAGAGTTAGGGTTTGAATTAAGGTTTTGAGTTAAAAATAGGGTTTTGGGTCAAAAAAGGGTAGAATTGGGGTTTTGGTTTAAAATTAGGGTTTCGAGTCAAAATTAAGATTGTGTCAGATTTAGGGTTTGAAATAGGGTTTGAAATAGGGTTTTGAGTTTAAAATAGGGTTTTGGGTCAAAAATAGGGTAAGAATTAGGGGTTTGTGTTAAAATTAGGGTTACGGGTTAAAATTAGGTTTTTAGGTCAAATTTTGGGTTTAGGGTCAAAATTAGGGTTTAGGGTTTGAATTAGGGTTTTGAGTTAAAAATAGGGTTTTGGGTCAAAACTAAGGTTAGAATTAGGGTTTTGGTTTAAAATTAGGGTTCTGGGTCAAAATTACGGCTTAGGGTTAGAATTTGGGATTTCGGTAAAATTTGGGTTTCGGGTCAAAATTAGGGTTCGCGGTCAAAACTGGGGTTTAGGGTTTGAAATAGGGTTTTGGGTCAAAAATAGGGTTAGAATTAGGGTTTTAGGTCAAAATTAGGGCTTTGGGTTAAAATTAAGGTTTTGGGTCCAACATAGGGTTAAGGGTTTGAATTAGGGTTTTGAGTTAAAATTAGGATTTTCGGTAAAAAAATACGGTTAGAAATTGGGTTTTGGGTTAAAATTAGGGTTTCGAGTCAAAATTAGGTTTTTGGGTCAAATTTTGTGATTATGGTCAAAGTTAGGGTTTAGGGTTTCAAATAGGGTTTTGAGTTTAAAATAGGGTTTTGGGTCAAAAATAGGGTTAGTATTAGGGTTTTGGGTGAAAATTAGGGTTTTCTGTACAAATTAGGGTTTAGGGTTTGAATTAGGGTTTTGAGTTAAAGATATGTTTTGGGTCAAAAATAGGGTTAGAATTAGGGTTTTGGGTTAAAATTAGGGTTGTGTCAAAATTAGGGCTTTGTGTTAGAATTTGGGGTAGAATTAGGATTTTGGGTAAACTTAGGGTTTGGGTCAAAATTAGGTGTCAAAATTAGAGTTTAAGGTTTGAATTAAGGCTTTGAGTTAAAAATAGGGTTTTGGGTCAAAAATAGGGTTAGAATTAGCGGTTTTGGTTTAAAATTATGGTTTCGGGTCAAAATTAGGGTTCTGGGTCAGATTTAGGGTTTAGGGTTTTAAATAGGGTTTTGAGTTTAAAATAGGGTTTCGGGTCAAAAATAGGGTTAGAATTAGGGTTTTACATTAAAATTAGGGTTACGGGTCAAAATTAGGTTTTTTGGTCAAATTTTGGGTTTAGGGTCAAAATTAGGGTTTAGTTTCAAAATTAGGGTTTAGGGTTTTAAATAGGGTTTTGAGTTTAAAATAGGGTTTCGGGTCAAAAATAGGGTTAGAATTAGGGTTTAAGGTTTAGGTTCGAAATTAGGGTTTGAATTAGGGTTTTGAGTTAAAAATAGGGTTGTGGGTAAAAAAAATAAGGTTAGAAATTGGGTTTTGAGTTAAAATTAGGGTTTCGAGTCAAAATTAGGTTTTTGGGTCAAATTTTAGGATTATGATCAAAGTTAGGGTTTAGGGTTTGAAATAGGGTTTTGAGTTTAAAATAGGGTTTTGGGTCAAAAATAGGGTTAGTATTAGGGTTTTGGTTCAAAATTATGGTTTTCTGTACAAATTAGGGTTTAGGGTTTGAATTAGGGTTTTGAGTTAAAGATATGTTTTGGGTCAAAAATAGGGTTAGAATTGGGGTTTTGGTTTAAAATTAGGGTTTCGGGTCAATATTAGGGTTCTAGGTCAGATTTAGGGTTTAGGGTTTTAAATAGGGTTTTGAGTTTAAAATAGGGTTTCGGGTCAAAAATAGGGTTAGAATTGGGGTTTTGCATTAAAATTAAGGTTACGGGTCAAAATTAGGGTTCTAGATCAGATTTTGGGTTTAGGGTCAAAATTAGGGTTTAGGTTTTGAAATAGGGTTTTGATTAAAAATATGTTTTGGGGTTAGAATTAGGGTTTTGGGTTAAAATAGGGTTTCGGGTCAAATTTTGGGTTTCGGGTTTGAATTAGGGTTTTGAGTTAAAAATAGGATTTTGGGTCAAAAATAGGGTTAGAATTAGGGTTTTGGGTCAAAATTAGGGCTTTGGGTTAAAATTTGGGTTTTGGGTTAAAATTTGGGTTTTGGTTGAGGGTTAGAATTAGGCTTTTGGGTAAAATTAGGGTTTTGGTCAAAATTAGGGTTCTGTCAAAAATAGCGTTAGAATTAGGGTTTGGGGTTAAAATTTGTGTATTGGGTCCAAATTAGGGTTTTGGGTCAAAATTAGAGTTAGGGTTTGAATTAAGGTTTTGAGTTAAAAATAGGGTTTTGGGTCAAAAAAAGGGTAAGAATTGGGGTTTTGGTTTAAAATTAGGGTTTCGAGTCAAAATTAAGATTGTGTCAGATTTAGGGTTTGAAATAGGGTTTTGAGTTTAAAATAGGGTTTTGGGTCAAAAATAGGGTAAGAATTAGGGGTTTGTGTTAAAATTAGGGTTACGGGTTAAAATTAGGTTTTTGGGTCAAATTTTGGGTTTAGGGTCAAAATTAGGGTTTAGGGTTTGAATTAGGGTTTTGAGTTAAAAATAGGGTTTTGGGTGAAAACTAAGGTTAGAATTAGGGTTTTGGTTTAAAATTAGGGTTCTGGGTCAAAATTACGGCTTAGGGTTAGAATTTGGGATTTCGGTAAAATTTGGGTTTCGGGTCAAAATTAGGGTTCGCGGTCAAAACTGGGGTTTAGGGTTTGAAATAGGGTTTTGGGTCAAAAATAGGGTTAGAATTAGGGTTTTAGGTCAAAATTAGGGCTTTGGGTTAAAATTAAGGTTTTGGGTCCAACATAGGGTTAAGGGTTTGAATTAGGGTTTTGAGTTAAAATTAGGATTTTCGGTAAAAAATAAGGTTAGAAATTGGGTTTTGGGTTAAAATTAGGGTTCGAGTCAAAATTAGGTTTTGGTTTAAATTTTGTGATTATGGTCAAAGTTAGGGTTTAGGGTTTCAAATAGGGTTTTGAGTTTAAAATAGGGTTTTGGGTCAAAAATAGGGTTAGTATTAGGGTTTTGGGTGAAAATTAGTGTTTTCTGTACAAATTAGGGTTTAGGGTTTGAATTAGGGTTTTGAGTTAAAGATATGTTTTTGGGTCAAAAATAGGGTTAGAATTAGGGTTTTGGGTTAAAATTAGGGTTGTGTCAAAATTAGGGCTTTGTGTTAGAATTTGGGGTAGAATTAGGATTTTGGGTAAACTTAGGGTTTCGGGTCAAAATTAGGGTTCGGTGTCAAAATTAGAGTTTAAGGTTTGAATTAAGGCTTTGAGTTAAAAATAGGGTTTTGGGTCAAAAATAGGGTTAGAATTGCGGTTTTGGTTTAAAATTAGGGTTTCGGGTCAAAATTAGGGTTCTGGGTCAGATTTAGGGTTTAGGGTTTTAAATAGGGTTTTGAGTTTAAAATAGGGTTTTGGGTCGAAAATAGGGTTAGAATTAGGGTTTTGCATTAAAATTAGGGTTACGGGTCAAAATTAGGTTTTTTGGTCAAATTTTGGGTTTAGGGTCAAAATTAGGGTTTAGTTTCAAAATTAGGGTTTGAATTAGGGTTTAGGGTTTTAAATAGGTTTTTGAGTTTAAAATAGGGTTTCGGGTCAAAAATAGGGTTAGAATTAGGGTTTAAGGTTTAGGTTCGAAATTAGGGTTTGAATTAGGGTTTTGAGTTAAAAATAGGGTTGTGGGTTTAAAATAGGGTTTTTTAGTCAAATTTTGGGTTTAGGGTTTGAATTAGGGTTTCGGGTCAAAATTAGGGTTCTGGGTCAAATTTGGGGTCCATATTATGGTTTAGGGTTTGAATTAGGTTTGAGTTTAAAATAGGGTTTTGGGTCAAAAATAGGGTTAGAATTAGGGTTTGGGGTTAAAATTTGTGTATTGGGTCCAAATTAGGGTTTTGGGTCAAAATTAGAGTTTAGGGTTTGAATTAAGGTTTCGTGTTAAAAATAGGGTTTTGGGTCAAAAATTGGGTTAGAATTGGGGTTTTGGTTTAAAATTAGGGTTTCGAGTCAAAATTAGGATTTTGGGTCAGATTTAGGGTTTGAAGTAGGGTTTGAAATAGGGTTTTGAGTTTAAAATAGGGTTTTGGGTCAAAAATAGTGTTAGAATTAGGCGTTTGTGTTAAAATTAGGGTTACGGGTTAAAATTAGTTTTTTGGGTCAAATTTTGGGTTTAGGGTCAAAATAGGGTTTAGGGTTTGAATTAGGGTTTTGAGTTAAAAATAGGGTTTTGGGTCAAAACTAAGGTTAGAATTAGGGGTTGGGGTTAAATTTTGGGTATTGGGTCCTAATTAGGGTTTTGGCTCAAAATTAGAGTTTAGGGTTTGAAATAAGGTTTTGAGTTAAAAATAGGGTTTTGGGTCAAAAATAGGGTTAGAATTAGGGTTTTGAGTCAAAATTAGGGCTTTGGGTTACAATTAGGGTTTTGGGTTAAAATTAGTGTTTAGGATCAAAATTAGGGTTTAGGGTTTGAATTAGGGTTTTGAGTTTAAAATAGGGTTTTGTGTCAAAAATAGGGTTAAAATTAGGGTTTTGGGTTAAAAATTAGGGTTTCGGGTCAATATTACGGTTCTGGGTCAATATTTGGGTTTAGGGTTTGAATTAGGCTTTTGGGTAAAATTAGGGTTTCGGTTCAAAATTAGGGTTCTGGGTCAAATTTAGGGTTTAGGGTTTGAATTAGGTTTTGAGTTTAAAATAGGGTTTTGGGTCAAAATAGGGTTAGAATTAGGGTTTTGGGTCAAAACTTGGGTTTTGGGTCCAAATTTGGGTTTTGGGTCAAAATTAGGGTTTGGGGTTTGAATTAAGGTTTTGAGTTAAAAATAGGGTTTTGGGTCAAAATTAAGGTTAGAATTAGGGTTTTGGGTTAAAATTATGGTTTCGAGTCAAAATTAGGTTTTTGGGTCTAATTTTGGGTTTATGGTCAAAGTTAAGGTTTAGGGTTTGAAATAGGGTTGAGTTTAAAATAGGGTTTTGGGTCAAAAGTCGGGTTAGTATTAGGGTTTTGGGTAAAAAATAGGGCTTTGGGTTAAAATTAAGGTTTTGGGTCAAAATTAGGGTTTTTGGTACAAATTAGGGTTTAGGGTTTGAACTAGGGTTTTGAGTTAAAGATATGTTTTTGGTTCAAAAATAGGGTTAGAATTAGGGTTTTTGGTTAAAATTAGGGTTATGTGTCAAAATTAGGGATGTGCGTTAGATTTTGGGTGAGAATAAGGATTTTGGGTAAAATTAGGGTTTCGGGTCAAATTTAGGGTTTAGGGTCAAAATTAGGGTTCGGGGTCAAATTTAGGGTTTAGGGTCAAAATTAGGGTTTAGGGTTTGTAATAGGGTTTTGAGTTTAAAATAGTGTTTTGGGTCAAAAATAGTGTTAGAATTAGGGCTTTGGGTTAAAATTAGGGTTTTGGGTTAAACATAGGGTTTAGGGTTTGAATTAGGGTTTGAATTAAGGTTGAGTTAAAAATAGAGTTTTAGGTCAAAATATGGTTAGAATTAGGGTTTTGGGTCAAAATTTGGGTTTAGGGTTAGAATTAGGGTTTTGGGTAAAATTGGGGTTTCGGGTCAAAATTATGGTTCGGGGTCAAATTTAGGGTTTAGGGTTAAAATTAGGGTTTACGATTTGAAATAGGCTTTTGATAGGGTTAGAATTAGGGTTTTGGTTTAAAATTAGGGTTCTGGGTCAAAATTAGGGCTAGGGTTAGAATTTGGGTTAGAATTTGGGTTTTCGGTAAAATTAGGGTTTCGGGTCAAAATTTGGGTTCGGAGTCAAATTTAGGATTTAGGGTTTAGGGTTTAGGGTTTGTAATAGGGTTTTGAGTTTAAAATAGGGTTTTGGGTTAGAAATAGTGTTAAAATTAGGGTTTTAGGTCAAAATTAGGGCTTTGGGTTAAAATCAGGGTTTTGGGGT
This sequence comes from Sophora flavescens, assembly GCA_030762895.1. Classification (NCBI taxonomy): domain Eukaryota; kingdom Viridiplantae; phylum Streptophyta; class Magnoliopsida; order Fabales; family Fabaceae; genus Sophora; species Sophora flavescens. Next base: position 26,007 of record JAUPTC010000347.1, read on the forward strand.
AAACAAAGGGTTTAGGGTTTGAATTAGGGTTTTGAGTTAAAATAGGTTTTTGGGTCAGAATTAGGGTTTTGGGTTAAAATTAGGGTTTCGGGTCAAATTTTGGGTTTTGAGGTAAAATTAGGGTTTAGGGTTTGAATTAGGGTTTTGAGTTAAAAATAGGATTTTGGGTCAAGAATAGGGTTAGAATTAGGGCTTTGGGTTAAAATTAGGGATTTGGGTTAAAATTAGGGTTCTGGGTCAAATTTAGGGTTTCGGATCAAAATTAGGGTTTAGGGTTTGAAATAGGGTTTTGGGTTAGAAATTGGGTTTTGGGTTAAAATTAAGGTTTCGAGTCAAAATTAGGTTTTTGGGTCAAATTTTGGGATTATGGTCAAAGTTAGGGTTTAGGGTTTGAAATAGGGTTTTGAGTTTAAAATAGGGTTTTGGGTCAAAAATAGGGTTAGTATTAGGGTTTTGGTTCAAAATTATGGTTTTCTGTACAAATTAGGGTTTAGGGTTTGAATTAGGGTTTTGAGTTAAAGATATGTTTTTGGGTCAAAAATAGGGTTAGAATTGGGGTTTTGGTTTAAAATTAGGGTTTCGGGTCAAAATTAGGGTTCTAGGTCAGATTTAGGGTTTTAAATAGGGTTTTGAGTTTAAAATAGGGTTTCGGGTCAAAAATAGGGTTAGAATTGGGGTATTGCATTAAAATTAAGGTTACGGGTCTAAATTAGCGTTCTAGGTCAGATTTTGGGTTTAGGGTCAAAATTAGGGTTTAGGTTTTGAAATAGGGTTTTCAGTTAAAAATATGTTTTGGGGTTAGAATTAGGGTTTCGGGTTAAAATTAGGGTTTCGGGTCAAATTTTGGGTTTCGGGTTTGAATTAGGGTTTTGAGTTAAAAATAGGATTTTGGGTCAAAAATAGGGTTAGAATTAGGGTTTTGGTTCAAAATTAGGGCTTTGGGTTAAAATTTGGGTTTTGGTTGAGGGTTAGAATTAGGCTTTTGGGTAAAATTAGGGTTTCGGGTCAAAATTAGGGTTCTGTCAAAAATAGGGTTAGAATTAGGGTTTGGGGTAAAAATTTGTGTATTGGGTCCAAATTAGGGTTTTGGGTCAAAATTAGAGTTAGGGTTTGAATTAAGGTTTTGAGTTAAAAATAGGGTTTTGGGTCAAAAAAAGGGTAAGAATTGGGGTTTTGGTTTAAAATTAGGGTTTCGAGTCAAAATTAAGATTGTGTCAGATTTAGGGTTTGAAATAGGGTTTGAAATAGGGTTTTGAGTTTAAAATAGGGTTTTGGGTCAAAAATAGGGTAAGAATTAGGGGTTTGTGTTAAAATTAGGGTTACGGGTTAAAATTAGGTTTTTGGGTCAAATTTTGGGTTTAGGGTCAAAATTAGGGTTTAGGGTTTGAATTAGGGTTTTGAGTTAAAAATAGGGTTTTGGGTCAAAACTAAGGTTAGAATTAGGGTTTTGGTTTAAAATTAGGGTTCTGGGTCAAAATTACGGCTTAGGGTTAGAATTTGGGATTTCGGTAAAATTTGGGTTCGGGTCAAAATTAGGGTTCGGTCAAAACTGGGGTTTAGGGTTTGAAATAGGGTTTTGGGTCAAAAATAGGGTTAGAATTAGGGTTTTAGGTCAAAATTAGGGCTTTGGGTTAAAATTAAGGTTTTGGGTCCAACATAGGGTTAAGGGTTTGAATTAGGGTTTTGAGTTAAAATTAGGATTTTCGGTAAAAAAATACGGTTAGAAATTGGGTATTGGGTTAAAATTAGGGTTTCGAGTCAAAATTAGGTTTTTGGGTCAAATTTTGTGATTATGGTCAAAGTTAGGGTTTAGGGTTTCAAATAGGGTTTTGAGTTTAAAATAGGGTTTTGGGTCAAAAATAGGGTTAGTATTAGGGTTTTGGGTGAAAATTAGGGTTTTCTGTACAAATTAGGGTTTAGGGTTTGAATTAGGGTTTTGAGTTAAAGATATGTTTTGGGTCAAAAATAGGGTTAGAATTAGGGTTTTGGGTTAAAATTAGGGTTGTGTCAAAATTAGGGCTTTGTGTTAGAATTTGGGGTAGAATTAGGATTTTGGGTAAACTTAGGGTTTCGGGTCAAAATTAGGGTTCGGTGTCAAAATTAGAGTTTAAGGTTTGAATTAAGGCTTTGAGTTAAAAATAGGGTTTTGGGTCAAAAATAGGGTTAGAATTGCGGTTTTGGTTTAAAATTAGGGTTTCGGGTCAAAATTAGGGTTCTGGGTCAGATTTAGGGTTTCGGGTCAAAAATAGGGTTAGAATTAGGGTTTTACATTAAAATTAGGGTTACGGGTCAAAATTAGGTTTTTTGGTCAAATTTTGGGTTTAGGGTCAAAATTAGGGTTTAGTTTCAAAATTAGGGTTTGAATTAGGGTTTAGGGTTTTAAATAGGGTTTTGAGTTTAAAATAGGGTTTCGGGTCAAAAATAGGGTTAGAATTAGGGTTTAAGGTTTAGGTTCGAAATTAGGGTTTGAATTAGGGTTTTGAGTTAAAAATAGGGTTGTGGGTAAAAAAAATAAGGTTAGAAATTGGGTTTTGAGTTAAAATTAGGGTTTCGAGTCAAAATTAGGTTTTTGGGTCAAATTTTAGGATTATGATCAAAGTTAGGGTTTAGGGGTTTGAAATAGGGTTTTGAGTTTAAAATAGGGTTTTGGGTCAAAAATAGGGTTAGTATTAGGGTTTTGGTTCAAAATTATGGTTTTCTGTACAAATTAGGGTTTAGGGTTTGAATTAGGGTTTTGAGTTAAAGATATGTTTTTGGGTCAAAAATAGGGTTAGAATTGGGGTTTTGGTTTAAAATTAGGGTTTCGGGTCAATATTAGGGTTCTAGGTCAGATTTAGGGTTTAGGGTTTTAAATAGGGTTTTGAGTTTAAAATAGGGTTTCGGGTCAAAAATAGGGTTAGAATTGGGGTTTTGCATTAAAATTAAGGTTACGGGTCAAAATTAGGGTTCTAGGTCAGATTTTGGGTTTAGGGTCAAAATTAGGGTTTAGGTTTTGAAATAGGGTTTTCAGTTAAAAATATGTTTTGGGGTTAGAATTAGGGTTTCGGGTTAAAATTAGGGTTTCGGGTCAAATTTTGGGTTTCGGGTTTGAATTAGGGTTTTGAGTTAAAAATAGGATTTTGGGTCAAAAATAGGGTTAGAATTAGGGTTTTGGGTCAAAATTAGGGCTTTGGGTTAAAATTTGGGTTTTGGGTTAAAATTTGGGTTTTGGTTGAGGGTTAGAATTAGGCTTTTGGGTAAAATTAGGGTTTCGGGTCAAAATTAGGGTTCTGTCAAAAATAGGGTTAGAATTAGGGTTTGGGGTTAAAATTTGTGTATTGGGTCCAAATTAGGGTTTTGGGTCAAAATTAGAGTTAGGGTTTGAATTAAGGTTTTGAGTTAAAAATAGGGTTTTGGGTCAAAAAAGGGTAAGAATTGGGGTTTTGGTTTAAAATTAGGGTTTCGAGTCAAAATTAAGATTGTGTCAGATTTAGGGTTTGAAATAGGGTTTTGAGTTTAAAATAGGGTTTTGGGTCAAAAATAGGGTAAGAATTAGGGGTTTGTGTTAAAATTAGGGTTACGGGTTAAAATTAGGTTTTTGGGTCAAATTTTGGGTTTAGGGTCAAAATTAGGGTTTAGGGTTTGAATTAGGGTTTTGAGTTAAAAATAGGGTTTTGGGTGAAAACTAAGGTTAGAATTAGGGTTTTGGTTTAAAATTAGGGGTTCCGGGTCAAAATTACGGCTTAGGGTTAGAATTTGGGATTTCGGTAAAATTTGGGTTTTGGTCAAAATTAGGGTTCGCGGTCAAAACTGGGGTTTAGGGTTTGAAATAGGGTTTTGGGTCAAAAATAGGGTTAGAATTAGGGTTTTAGGTCAAAATTAGGGCTTTGGGTTAAAATTAAGGTTTTGGGTCCAACATAGGGTTAAGGGTTTGAATTAGGGTTTTGAGTTAAAATTAGGATTTTCGGTAAAAAAATAAGGTTAGAAATTGGGTTTTGGGTTAAAATTAGGGTTTCGAGTCAAAATTAGGTTTTTGGGTCAAATTTTGGGATTATGGTCAAAGTTAGGGTTTAGGGTTTGAAATAGGGTTTTGAGTTTAAAATAGGGTTTTGGGTCAAAAATAGGGTTAGTATTAGGGTTTTGGGTGAAAATTAGTGTTTTCTGTACAAATTAGGGTTTAGGGTTTGAATTAGGGTTTTGAGTTAAAGATATGTTTTTGGGTCAAAAATAGGGTTAGAATTAGGGTTTTGGGTTAAAATTAGGGTTGTGTCAAAATTAGGGCTTTGTGTTAGAATTTGGGGTAGAATTAGGATTTTGGGTAAACTTAGGGTTTCGGGTCAAAATTAGGGTTCGGTGTCAAAATTAGAGTTTAAGGTTTGAATTAAGGCTTTGAGTTAAAAATAGGGTTTTGGGTCAAAAATAGGGTTAGAATTGCGGTTTTGGTTTAAAATTAGGGTTTCGGGTCAAAATTAGGGTTCTGGGTCAGATTTAGGGTTTAGGGTTTTAAATAGGGTTTTGAGTTTAAAATAGGGTTTTGGGTCGAAAATAGGGTTAGAATTAGGGTTTTGCATTAAAATTAGGGTTACGGGTCAAAATTAGGTTTTTTGGTCAAATTTTGGGTTTAGGGTCAAAATTAGGGTTTAGTTTCAAAATTAGGGTTTGAATTAGGGTTTAGGGTTTTAAATAGGTTTTTGAGTTTAAAATAGGGTTTCGGGTCAAAAATAGGGTTAGAATTAGGGTTTAAGGTTTAGGTTCGAAATTAGGGTTTGAATTAGGGTTTTGAGTTAAAAATAGGGTTGTGGGTAAAAAAAATAAGGTTAGAAATTGGGTTTTGAGTTAAAATTAGGGTTTCGAGTCAAAATTAGGTTTTTGGGTCAAATTTTAGGATTATGATCAAAGTTAGGGTTTAGGGTTTGAAATAGGGTTTTGAGTTTAAAATAGGGTTTTGGGTCAAAAATAGGGTTAGTATTAGGGTTTTGGGTCAAAATTAGGGTTTTTTGTACAAATTAGGGTTTAGGGTTTGAATTAGGGTTTTGAGTTAAAGATTTGTTTTTGGGTAAAAAATAGGGTTAGAATTCGGGTTTTGGGTTAAAATTAGGGTTCTGTGTCAAAATTAGGGCTTAGTGTTAGAATTTGGGTTAGAATTAGGATTTTGGGTAAACTTAGGGTTTCGGGTCAAAATTAGGGTTCGGTGTCAAAATTAGAGTTTAAGGTTTGAATTAAGGTTTTGAGTTAAAAATAGGGTTTTGGGTCAGAAATAGGGTTAGAATTGGGGTTTTGGTTTAAAATTAGGGTTCTGGGTCAGATTTAGGGTTTAGGGTTTTAAATAGGGTTTTGAGTTTAAAATAGGGTTTCGGGTCAAAAATAGGGTTGGAATTAGGGTTTTGCATTAAAATTAGGGTTACGGGTCAAAATTAGGGTTTTTGGTCAAATTTTGGGTGTAGGGTCAAAATTAGGGTTTAGGGTTTGAAATAGGGTTTTCCGTTAAAATTAGGTTTTGGTGTTAGAATTAGGGTTTCGGGTTAAAATTAGGGTTTCGGGTCAAATTTTGGGTTTAGGGTTTGAATTAGGGTTTTCAGTTAAAAATAGGATGTTAGGTCAAAAATAGCGTTAGAATTAGGGTTTTGGGTCAAAATTAGGGCTTTGTGTTAAAATTTGGGTTTTGGGTTAAAATTTGGGTTTTGGTTGAGGGTTAGAATTAGGCTTTTGGGTAAAATTAGGGTTTCGGGTCAAAATTAGAATTCTGGGTCAAATTTGGGGTCCAAATTAGGGTTTAGGGTTTGAATTAGGTTTTGAGTTTAAAATAGGGTTTTGGGTCAAAAATAGGGTTAGAATTAGGGTTTTTGGTCAAAATTGTGCATTTGGGTTAAAAATAGGGTTTTGGTATAAAATTAGGGTTTCTGGTCAAAATTAGGGTTCTTGGTCAAATTTTGGGTTTCAGATTAAAATTAGGTTTTTGGTTTTGAAATAGGGTTTTAATTTTAAATTAGTGTTTTGGGTCAAAAATACGGTTAGAATTAGCGTTGCAGGTCAAAATTAGGGCTTTGGGCTAAAATTAGGGTTTTGGGTCAAAATTTGGGTTTTGGGTCCAAATTAGGGCTTAGGGTTTGAATTTGGGTTTTGGGTTAAAACTATGGTTTCGGATCAAAAATAAGGTTCTGGGTCAAATTTAGGGTTTAGTTTCAAAATTAGGGTTTGAATTAGGGCTTTGTGTTTAAATAGGGTTTTTGGTCAAAAATAAGGTTAGAATTAGGGTTTTGGGTTAAAATTTAGGGTTTCGGGTCAAACTTAGTGTTCTGGGTCAAGATTAGGGTTTTAGGTTTGAATTAGGGTTAGAATTAGGCTTTTGGGTAAAATTGGGGTTTCGGGTCAAAATTACGGTTCTGGGTCAAATTTAGGGTCCAAATTAGGGTTTAGTGTTTGAATTAGGTTTTGTGTTTAAAATAGGGTTTTGGGTCAAAAGTAGGGTTAGAATTAGGGTTTTGGGTTAAAATTAGGGTTTTGATTTAAAATTAGGATTTTGGGAAAAATTAGGGTTCAGGATCAAAATTAGGGTTTAGGGTTTGAATTAGGGTTTTGAGTTTAAAATAGGGTTTTGGGTCAAAAATAAGGTTAGAATTAGGGTTTGGGGTTAAAATTTGGGTATTGGGTCCAAATTAGGGTTTTGGGTCAAAATTAGAGTTTAGGGTTTGAATTAAGTTTGAGTTAAAAATAGGGTTTTGGGTCAAAAATAGGGTTAGAATTCAGGTTTTGGTTTAAAATTAGGGTTTTGGTCAAAATTAGGGTTAGGTCGATTTAGGGTTTAGCGTTTGAAATTGGGTTTTGAGTTTAAAATAGGGTTTTGGGTCAAAAATAGGATTAGAATTTGGGGTTTGCGTTAAAATTAGGGTTACAAGTCAAAATTAAGTTTTTGTGGCAAATTGTGGGTTTAGGGTCATAAATAGGGTTTAGGGTTTGAATTAGGGTTTTGAGTTAAAAATAGGGTTTTGGGTCAAAATAGGGTTAGAATTAGGGTTTTGGGTCAAAACTTGGGTTTTGGGTCCAAGCTTGGGTTTTGGGTCAAAATTAGGGTTTAGGGTTTGAATTAAGATTTTGTATTAAAAATAGGGTTTTGGGTCAAAAATAAGGTTAAAATTAGGGTTTGGGGTTAAAATTTGGGTATTAGGTCCAAATTAAGGTTTTGGCTCAAAATTAGAGTTTAGGGTTCGAATTAAGGTTTTGAGTTAAAATAGGGTTTTGGGTCAAAAATTGGGTTAGAAATAGGGTTTTGGTTTAAAATTAGGGTTTAGGGTTGAAATAGGGTTGAGTTTAAAATAGGGTTTTGGGTCAAAATAGGGTTAGAATTAGGGTTTTGGGTCAAAACTTGGGTTTTGGGTCCAAATTAGGGTTTGGGTTTAAATTTTGGGTATTGGGTCCAAATCACGGTTTTGGCTCAAAATTAGAGTTTAGGGTTTGAATTAAGGTTTTGAGTTAAAAATAGGGTTTTGGGTCAAAAATAGGTTTAGAATTAGGGTTTTGGGTTAAAATTAGGGTTTCGAGTCAAAATAAGGTTTTTGGGTCAAATTTTGGGTTTATGGTAAAAGTTAGGGTTTAGGGTTTGAAATAGGGTTTTGGGTCAAAAATAGGGTTAGTATTAGGGTTTTGGGTCAAAATTAGGGCTCTGGGTTAAAATTAAGGTTTTGGGACAAAATTAGGGTTTTTGGTACAAATTCGGGTTTAGGTTTTGAATTAGGGTTTTGAGTTAAAGATATGTTTTTGGGTCAAAAATAAGGTTAGAATTAGGGTTTTGGGTTAAAATTAGGGTTCTGTGTCAAAAAAGGGCTTAGGGTTAGAATTTGGGTTATAAATAGTATTTTGGGTAAAATTAGGGTTTCGGGTCAAAATTAGGGTTCGGGGTCAAATTTAGTGTTTAGGGTCAAAATTAGGGTTTAGGGTTTGAAATAGGGTTTTGGGCCAAAAATAGTGTTAGAATTAGGGTTTTACGTCAAAATTAGGGCTTTGGGTTAAAAGGTTTTGGGTCAAACATAGGGTTTAGGGTTTGAATTAGGGTTTTGGGTCAAAATTAGGGCTTTGGGTTGAAAATAGGGTTTTGGGTCAAAATTTGGGTTTTGGGTCCAAATTAGGGTTTAGGGTTTGAATTTGGGTTTTGGGTTAAAACTAGGGTTTCCGATCAAAATTAGTGTTAGGTCAAATTTAGGGTTTTAGGTTTGAATTAGGGTTAGAATTAGGCTTTTGGGTAAAATTAGGTTTTAGTCAAAATTACGGTTGGGTCAAATTTAGGGTGCAAATTAGGGTTTAGGGTTTGAATTAGGTTTTCTGTTTAAAATAGGGTTTTGGGTCAAAAGTCGGGTTAGAATTATGGTTTTGGGTTAAAATTAGGGTTTTGATTTAAAATTAGGGTTTTGGGAAAAATTAGGGTTCTGGGTCAAATTTATGCTTTGGGATCAAAATTAGGGTTTAGGGTTTTGAGTATAAAATAGGGTTTTGGGTCAAAATAGGGTTAGAATTAGGGTTTTGGGTCAAAACATGGGTTTTGGGTCCAAATTTGGGTTTTGGGCCAAAATTAGGGTTTAGGGTTTGAATTAAGGTTTTGAGTTAAAATACGGTTTTGGGAAAAATTAGGGTTTGGTCAAAATTTGGATTTGGGTCAAATTTAGGGTTTAGTGTCAAAATTAGGGTTTAGGGTTTGAAATAGGGTTTTGGGTCAAAATTGGGTTACAATTAGGGTTTTGTGTTAAAATTAGGGTTTTGGGAAAAAATAGGGTTCTGGGTCAAATTTAAGGTTTAGGATCAAAATTAGGGTTTAGGGTTTGAATTAGGGTTGATTTTAAAATAGGGTTTTGGGTCAAAATAGGGTTAGAATTAGGGTTTTGGGTCCAAATTTGGGGTTTGGGTCAAAATTAGGATTTAGGGTTTGAATTAAGGTTTTGAGTTAAAAATATTATTTTGGGTCAAAAACAAGGTTAGAAGTAGGGTTTTGGGTGAAAATTAGGGTTTCGAGTCAAAATTAGGTTTTTGGGTCAAATTTTGGGTTTATGGTCAGAGTTAAGGTTTAGGGTTTGAAATAGGGTTGAGTTAAAAATATGGGTTTGGGTAAAAATCAGGGTTATTATTAGGGTTTTGGGTCAAAAATAGGGCTCTAGGTTAAAATTAAGGTTCGGGGTCAAATTTAGGATTTTGGGTAAAATTAGGGTTTCGGGTCAAAATTAAGGTTCGGGGTCAAATTTAGTGTTTAGTGTCAAAACTAGGGTTTAGGGTTTGTAATAGGTTTTTGAGTTTAAAATAGGGTTTTGGGGCAAAAATAGTGTTAGAATTAGGGTTTTAGGTCAAAATTAGGGCTTTGGGTTAAATATAGGGTTGTGGTTTAAAAATTAGGGTTTTGGTCAAAATTAGGGTTTGGGTCAAATTTAAGGTTTCAGATCAAAATTAGGGTTTAGGGTTTGAAATAGGGTTTCGAGTAAAAATTAGGATTTTGGGTCAAAAATAGGGTTAGAATTAGGGTTTTGGGTCAAAATTTGGGCTTCGGGTTAAAATTAGGGATTTGGGTTAAAAATATGGGTTTGGTTTAAAATTAGGGTTTCGGGTCAAAATTAGGGTTCTGGGTCTAATTTAGGGTTTCGGATCAAAATTAGGGTTTAGGATTTGAAATAGGGTTTTGAGTTTAAAATAGGGTTTTGGGTCAAAAATACGGTTAGAATTAGGGTTTTTGGTCAAAATTAGGGCTTTGGGTTAAAATTTGGGTTTGGGTAGAATTTGGGTTTTGGGTCCAAATTAGGTTTTGAATTTGGGTTTTGGGTTAAAACTAGGGTTTCGGATCAAAATTAGGGTTCTGGGTCAAATTTAGGGTTTAGTTTCAAAATTTGGGTTCGAATTAGGGCTTTGTGTGAAAAATAGGGTTTTGGGTCAAAAATAAGGTTATAATTAGGGTTTTAGGATAAAATTTAGGATTTCGGGTCAAATTAGGGTTCTGGGTCAAAATTAGGGTTTTAGGTTTGAATTAAGGTTAGAATTAGGCTTTTGGGTAAAATTAGGGTTTGGTCAAAATTACGGTTGTGTCAAATTTATGGTCCAAATTATGGTTTAGGGTTTGAATTAGGTTTTGTGTTTAAAATAGGGTTTTGGGTCAAAAGTAGGGTTAGAATTAGGGTTTTGGTTTAAAATTAGGGTTTTGGGAAAAATTAGGCTTTTGGGTTAAATTTAGGGTTTAGGATCAAAATTAGGGTTTAGGGTATGAATTAAGGTTTTGAGTTTAAAATAGGGTTTTGGGTCAAAATAAGGTTAGAATTAGGGTTTGGGGTTAAAATTTGGGTATTGGGTCAAAATTAGGGTTTTGGGTCAAAATTAGAGTTTAGGGTTTGAATTAAGTTTTTGAGTTAAAAATAGGGTTTTGGTAAAAAATAGGGTTAGAATTAGGGTTTTGGTTTAAAATTAGGGTTTTGGTCAAAATCGGGGTTCAGGTCGATTTTGGGTTTAGGGTTTGATATAGGGTTTTGAGTTTAAAATAGGGTTTTGTGTCTAAAATAGGGTTAGAATTAAGGTTTGGGTTTAAAATTTGGGTATTGGGTCCAAATTACGGTTTTGGCTCAAAATTAGAGTTTAGGGGTTTGAATTAAAGTTGAGTTAAAAATAGGGTTTTGGGTCAAAAATAGGGTTAGAATTAGGGTTTTGGTTTAAAATTAGGGTTTTAAGTCAAAATTAGGGTTCTGGGTCAGATTTAAGGTTTAGGGTCAAAATTAGGGTTTAGGGTTTGAAAAAGGATTGAGTTTAAAATAGGGTTTTGGGTCAAAAATTGGGTTAGAATTAGGGTTTTGGGTCAAAATTTGGGCTTTGGGTTACAAATAGGGTTTTGAGTTAAAATAACTGTTTATGATCAAAATTAGGGTTCAGGGTTTGAATTAGGGTTTTGAGTTTAAAATAGGTTTTTGGGTCAAAAATAGGGTTAAAATTAGAGTTTTGGGTTAAAATTTAGGGTTTCGTGTCAAAATTAGCGTTCCGGGTCAAAATTAGGGTTTAGGGTTAGAATTAGGCTTTTAGGTAAAATTAGGGTTTCGGGTCAAATTTAGGGTTTAGGGTCCAAATTATGGTTTAGGGTTTGAATTATGTTTTGAGTTTAAAATAGGGTTTTGGGTCAAAAATAGGGTTAGAATTAGCGTTCTGGGTCAAAATTAGGGCTTTGGGCTAAAATTAGGGTTTTGGGTCAAAATTTGGGTTTTGGGTCCAAATTAGGGCTTAGGGTTAGAATTAGGGTTTAAGGTTTAGGTTCGAAATTAGGGTTTGAATTAGGGTTTTGAGTTAAAAATAGGGTTGTGGGTAAAAAAAATAAGGTTAGAAATTGGGTTTTGAGTTAAAATTAGGGTTTCGAGTCAAAATTAGGTTTTTGGGTCAAATTTTAGGATTATGATCAAAGTTAGGGTTTAGGGTTTGAAATAGGGTTTTGAGTTTAAAATAGGGTTTTGGGTCAAAAATAGGGTTAGTATTAGGGTTTTGGTTCAAAATTATGGTTTTCTGTACAAATTAGGGTTTAGGGTTTGAATTAGGGTTTTGAGTTAAAGATATGTTTTTGGGTCAAAAATAGGGTTAGAATTGGGGTTTTGGTTTAAAATTAGGGTTTCGGGTCAATATTAGGGTTCTAGGTCAGATTTAGGGTTTAGGGTTTTAAATAGGGTTTTGAGTTTAAAATAGGGTTTCGGGTCAAAAATAGGGTTAGAATTGGGGTTTTGCATTAAAATTAAGGTTACGGGTCAAAATTAGGGTTCTAGATCAGATTTTGGGTTTAGGGTCAAAATTAGGGTTTAGGTTTTGAAATAGGGTTTTCAGTTAAAAATATGTTTTGGGGTTAGAATTAGGGTTTCGGGTTAAAATTAGGGTTTCGGGTCAAATTTTGGGTTTCGGGTTTGAATTAGGGTTTTGAGTTAAAAATAGGATTTTGGGTCAAAAATAGGGTTAGAATTAGGGTTTTGGGTCAAAATTAGGGCTTTGGGTTAAAATTTGGGTTTTGGATTAAAATTTGGGTTTTGGTTGAGGGTTAGAATTAGGCTTTTGGGTAAAATTAGGGTTTCGGGTCAAAATTAGGGTTCTGTCAAAAATAGCGTTAGAATTAGGGTTTGGGGTTAAAATTTGTGTATTGGGTCCAAATTAGGGTTTTGGGTCAAAATTAGAGTTAGGGTTTGAATTAAGGTTTTGAGTTAAAAATAGGGTTTTGGGTCAAAAAAAGGGTAAGAATTGGGGTTTTGGTTTAAAATTAGGGTTTCGAGTCAAAATTAAGATTGTGTCAGATTTAGGGTTTGAAATAGGGTTTTGAGTTTAAAATAGGGTTTTGGGTCAAAAATAGGGTAAGAATTAGGGGTTTGTGTTAAAATTAGGGTTACGGGTTAAAATTAGGTTTTTGGGTCAAATTTTGGGTTTAGGGTCAAAATTAGGGTTTAGGGTTTGAATTAGGGTTTTGAGTTAAAAATAGGGTTTTGGGTGAAAACTAAGGTTAGAATTAGGGTTTTGGTTTAAAATTAGGGTTCTGGGTCAAAATTACGGCTTAGGGTTAGAATTTGGGATTTCGGTAAAATTTGGGTTTCGGGTCAAAATTAGGGTTCGCGGTCAAAACTGGGGTTTAGGGTTTGAAATAGGGTTTTGGGTCAAAAATAGGGTTAGAATTAGGGTTTTAGGTCAAAATTAGGGCTTTGGGTTAAAATTAAGGTTTTGGGTCCAACATAGGGTTAAGGGTTTGAATTAGGGTTTTGAGTTAAAATTAGGATTTTCGGTAAAAAAAATAAGGTTAGAAATTGGGTTTTGGGTTAAAATTAGGGTTTCGAGTCAAAATTAGGTTTTTGGGTCAAATTTTGGGATTATGGTCAAAGTTAGGGTTTAGGGTTTCAAATAGGGTTTTGAGTTTAAAATAGGGTTTTGGGTCAAAAATAGGGTTAGTATTAGGGTTTTGGGTGAAAATTAGTGTTTTCTGTACAAATTAGGGTTTAGGGTTTGAATTAGGGTTTTGAGTTAAAGATATGTTTTTGGGTCAAAAATAGGGTTAGAATTAGGGTTTTGGGTTAAAATTAGGGTTGTGTCAAAATTAGGGCTTTGTGTTAGAATTTGGGGTAGAATTAGGATTTTGGGTAAACTTAGGGTTTCGGGTCAAAATTAGGGTTCGGTGTCAAAATTAGAGTTTAAGGTTTGAATTAAGGCTTTGAGTTAAAAATAGGGTTTTGGGTCAAAAATAGGGTTAGAATTGCGGTTTTGGTTTAAAATTAGGGTTTCGGGTCAAAATTAGGGTTCTGGGTCAGATTTAGGGTTTAGGGTTTTAAATAGGGTTTTGAGTTTAAAATAGGGTTTCGGGTCAAAAATAGGGTTAGAATTAGGGTTTTGCATTAAAATTAGGGTTACGGGTCAAAATTAGGTTTTTTGGTCAAATTTTGGGTTTAGGGTCAAAATTAGGGTTTAGTTTCAAAATTAGGGTTTGAATTAGGGTTTAGGGTTTTAAATAGGGTTTTGAGTTTAAAATAGGGTTTCGGGTCAAAAATAGGGTTAGAATTAGGGTTTAAGGTTTAGGTTCGAAATTAGGGTTTGAATTAGGGTTTTGAGTTAAAAATAGGGTTGTGGGTAAAAAAAAATAAGGTTAGAAATTGGGTTTTGAGTTAAAATTAGGGTTTCGAGTCAAAATTAGGTTTTGGGTCAAATTTTAGGATTATGATCAAAGTTAGGGTTTAGGGTTTGAAATATGGTTTTGAGTTTTAAATAGGGTTTTGGGTCAAAAATAGGGTTAGTATTAGGGTTTTGGGTCAAAATTATGGTTTTTTGTACAAATTAGTGTTTAGGGTTTGAATTAGGGTTTTGAGTTAAAGATTTGTTTTGGGTAAAAAATAGGGTTAGAATTAGGGTTTTGGGTTAAAATTAGGGTTCTGTGTCAAAATTAGGGCTTAGTGTTAGAATTTGGATTAGAATTAGGATTTTGGGTAAACTTAGGGTTTCGGGTCAAAATTAGGGTTCGGTGTCAAAATTAGAGTTTAAGGTTTGAATTAAGGTTTTGAGTTAAAAATAGGGTTTTGGGTCAGAAATAGGGTTAGAATTGGGGTTTTGGTTTAAAATTAGGGTTCTGGGTCAGATTTAGGGTTTAGGGTTTTAAATAGGGTTTTGAGTTTAAAATAGGGTTTCGGGTCAAAAATAGGGTTGGAATTAGGGTTTTGCATTAAAATTAGGGTTACGGGTCAAAATTAGGGTTTTTGGTCAAATTTTGGGTGTAGGGTCAAAATTAGGGTTTAGGGTTTGAAATAGGGTTTTCCGTTAAAATTAGGTTTTGGGGTTAGAATTAGGGTTTCGGGTTAAAATTAGGGTTTCGGGTCAAATTTTGGGTTTAGGGTTTGAATTAGGGTTTTCAGTTAAAAATAGGATTTTAGGTCAAAAATAGCGTTAGAATTAGGGTTTTGGGTCAAAATTAGGGCTTTGTGTTAAAATTTGGGTTTTGGGTTAAAATTTGGGTTTTGGTTGAGGTTAGAATTAGGCTTTTGGGTAAAATTAGGGTTTTGGTCAAAATTAGAATTTGGTCAAATTTGGGGTCCAAATTAGGGTTTAGGGTTTGAATTAGGTTTTGAGTTTAAAATAGGGTTTTGGGTCAAAAATAGGGTTAGAATTAGGGTTTTTGGTCAAAATTGTGCATTTGGGTTAAAAATAGGGTTTTGGTATAAAATTAGGGTTTCTGGTCAAAATTAGGGTTCTTGGTCAAATTTTGGGTTTCAGATTAAAATTAGGTTTTTGGTTTTGAAATAGGGTTTTAATTTTAAATTAGTGTTTTGGGTCAAAAATACGGTTAGAATTAGCGTTCAGGTCAAAATTAGGGCTTTAGGCTAAAATTAGGGTTTTGGGTCAAAATTTGGGTTTTGGGTCCAAATTAGGGCTTAGGGTTTGAATTTGGGTTTTGGGTTAAAACTATGGTTTCGGATCAAAAATAAGGTTCTGGGTCAAATTTAGGGTTTAGTTTCAAAATTAGGGTTTGAATTAGGGCTTTGTGTTTAAATAGGGTTTTTGGTCAAAAATAAGGTTAGAATTAGGGTTTTGGGTTAAAATTTAGGGTTTGGGTCAAACTTAGTGTTTGGGTCAAGATTAGGGTTTTAGGTTTGAATTAGGGTTAGAATTAGGCTTTTGGGTAAAATTGGGGTTTCGGTCAAAATTACGGTTCGGGTCAAATTTAGGGTCCAAATTAGGGTTTAGTGTTTGAATTAGGTTTTGTGTTTAAAATAGGGTTTTGGGTCAAAAGTAGGGTTAGAATTAGGGTTTTGGGTTAAAATTAGGGTTTTGATTTAAAATTAGGATTTTGGGAAAAATTAGGGTTCAGGATCAAAATTAGGGTTTAGGGTTTGAATTAGGGTTTTGAGTTTAAAATAGGGTTTTGGGTCAAAAATAAGGTTAGAATTAGGGTTTGGGGTTAAAATTTGGGTATTGGGTCCAAATTAGGGTTTTGGGTCAAAATTAGAGTTTAGGGTTTGAATTAAGTTTGAGTTAAAAATAGGGTTTTGGGTCAAAAATAGGGTTAGAATTCAGGTTTTGGTTTAAAATTAGGGTTTCGGGTCAAAATTAGGGTTAGGTCGATTTAGGGTTTAGCGTTTGAAATTGGGTTTTGAGTTTAAAATAGGGTTTTGGGTCAAAAATAGGATTAGAATTTGGGGTTTGCGTTAAAATTAGGGTTACAAGTCAAAATTAAGTTTTTGTGGCAAATTGTGGGTTTAGGGTCATAAATAGGGTTTAGGGTTTGAATTAGGGTTTTGAGTTAAAAATAGGGTTTTGGGTCAAAATAGGGTTAGAATTAGGGTTTTGGGTCAAAACTTGGGTTTTGGGTCCAAGCTTGGGTTTTGGGTCAAAATTAGGGTTTAGGGTTTGAATTAAGATTTTGTATTAAAAATAGGGTTTTGGGTCAAAAATAAGGTTAAAATTAGGGTTTGGGGTTAAAATTTGGGTATTAGGTCCAAATTAAGGTTTTGGCTCAAAATTAGAGTTTAGGGTTCGAATTAAGGTTTTGAGTTAAAATAGGGTTTTGGGTCAAAAATTGGGTTAGAAATAGGGTTTTGGTTTAAAATTAGGGTTTAGGGTTGAAATAGGGTTGAGTTTAAAATAGGGTTTTGGGTCAAAATAGGGTTAGAATTAGGGTTTTGGGTCAAAACTTGGGTTTTGGGTCCAAATTAGGGTTTGGGTTTAAATTTTGGGTATTGGGTCCAAATTACGGTTTTGGCTCAAAATTAGAGTTTAGGGTTTGAATTAAGGTTTTGAGTTAAAAATAGGGTTTTGGGTCAAAAATAGGTTTAGAATTAGGGTTTTGGGTTAAAATTAGGGTTTCGAGTCAAAATAAGGTTTTGTGTCAAATTTTGGGTTTATGGTAAAAGTTAGGGTTTAGGGTTTGAAATAGGGTTTTGGGTCAAAAATAGGGTTAGTATTAGGGTTTTGGGTCAAAATTAGGGCTCTGGGTTAAAATTAAGGTTTTGGGACAAAATTAGGGTTTTTGGTACAAATTCGGGTTTAGGTTTTGAATTAGGGTTTTGAGTTAAAGATATGTTTTTGGGTCAAAAATAAGGTTAGAATTAGGGTTTTGGGTTAAAATTAGGGGTTGTGTCAAAAAGGGCTTAGGGTTAGAATTTGGGTTATAAATAGTATTTTGGGTAAAATTAGGGTTTGGTCAAAATTAGGGTTCGTGGTCAAATTTAGTGTTTAGGGTCAAAATTAGGGTTTAGGGTTTGAAATAGGGTTTTGGGCCAAAAATAGTGTTAGAATTAGGGTTTTACGTCAAAATTAGGGCTTTGGGTTAAAAGGTTTTGGGTCAAACATAGGGTTTAGGGTTTGAATTAGGGTTTTGGGTCAAAATTAGGGCTTTGGGTTGAAAATAGGGTTTTGGGTCAAAATTTGGGTTTTGGGTCCAAATTAGGGTTTAGGGTTTGAATTTGGGTTTTGGGTTAAAACTAGGGTTTCGATCAAAATTAGTGTTTAGGTCAAATTTAGGTTTTAGGTTTGAATTAGGGTTAGAATTAGGCTTTTGGGTAAAATTAGGGTTTTGAGTCAAAATTACGGTTTGGGTCAAATTTAGGGTGCAAATTAGGGTTTAGGGTTTGAATTAGGTTTTCTGTTTAAAATAGGGTTTTGGGTCAAAAGTCGGGTTAGAATTATGGTTTTGGGTTAAAATTAGGGTTTTGATTTAAAATTAGGGTTTTGGGAAAAATTAGGGTTCTGGGTCAAATTTATGCTTTGGGATCAAAATTAGGGTTTAGGGTTTTGAGTATAAAATAGGGTTTTGGGTCAAAATAGGGTTAGAATTAGGGTTTTGGGTCAAAACTTGGGTTTTGGGTCCAAATTTGGGTTTTGGGCCAAAATTAGGGTTTAGGGTTTGAATTAAGGTTTTGAGTTAAAATACGGTTTTGGGAAAAATTAGGGTTTCGGGTCAAAATTTGGATTCTGGGTCAAATTTAGGGTTTAGTGTCAAAATTAGGGTTTAGGGTTTGAAATAGGGTTTTGGGTCAAAATTGGGTTAGAATTAGGGTTTTTGGTTAAAATTAGGGTTTTGGGAAAAAATAGGGTTCTGGGTCAAATTTAAGGTTTAGGATCAAAATTAGGGTTTAGGGTTTGAATTAGGGTTGATTTTAAAATAGGGTTTTGGGTCAAAATAGGGTTAGAATTAGGGTTTTGGGTCCAAATTTGGGGTTTGGGTCAAAATTAGGATTTAGGGTTTGAATTAAGGTTTTGAGTTAAAAATATTATTTTGGGTCAAAAACAAGGTTAGAAGTAGGGTTTTGGGTGAAAATTAGGGTTTCGAGTCAAAATTAGGTTTTTGGGTCAAATTTTGGGTTTATGGTCAGAGTTAAGGTTTAGGGTTTGAAATAGGGTTGAGTTTAAAATAGGGGTTTGGGTAAAAAAACAGGGTTATTATTATGGTTTTCGTTCAAAAATACGGCTCTATGTTAAAATTTATGTTCGTGGTCAAAATTAGGATTTTGGGAAAAATTAGGGATGCTGGTCAAAATTAAGATTAGTGGTCAAATTTATTTTTTACTGTCAAAACTAGGGTTTAGGGTTTGTAATAGGTTTTTGAGTTTAAAATAGGGTTTTGGGGCAAAAATAGTGTTAGAATTAGGGTTTTAGGTCAAAATTAGGGCTTTGGGTTAAAAATAGGGTTGTGGTTTAAAATTAGGGTTTCGGGTCAAAATTAGGGTTCTGGGTCAAATTTAAGGTTTCAGATCAAAATTAGGGTTTAGGGTTTGAAATAGGGTTTCGAGTAAAAATTAGGATTTTGGGTCAAAAATAGGGTTAGAATTAGGGTTTTGGGTCAAAATTTGGGCTTCGGGTTAAAATTAGGGATTTGGGTTAAAAATATGGGTTGGGTTTAAAATTAGGGTTTGGTCAAAATTAGGGTTTGGGTCTAATTTAGGGTTTGGATCAAAATTAGGGTTTAGGATTTGAAATAGGGTTTTGAGTTTAAAATAGGGTTTTGGGTCAAAAATACGTTAGATTTAGGGTTTTGGTCAAAATTAGGGCTTTGGGTTAAAATTTGGGTTTTGGGTTAAAATTTGGGTTTTGGGTCCAAATTAGGTTTTGAATTTGGGTTTTGGGTTAAAACTAGGGTTTCGGATCAAAATTAGGGTTCTGGGTCAAATTTAGGGTTTAGTTTCAAAATTTGGGTTCGAATTAGGGCTTTGTGTGAAAAATAGGGTTTTGGGTCAAAAATAAGGTTATAATTAGGGTTTTAGGATAAAATTTAGGATTTCGGGTCAAATTAGGGTTCTGGGTCAAAATTAGGGTTTTAGGTTTGAATTAAGATTAGAATTAGGCTTTTGGGTAAAATTAGGGTTTCGGGTTAAAATTACGGTTCTGGGTCAAATTTATGGTCCAAATTATGGTTTAGGGTTTGAATTAGGTTTTGTGTTTAAAATAGGGTTTTGGGTCAAAAGTAGGGTTAGAATTAGGGTTTTGGTTTAAAATTAGGGGTTTTGGGAAAAATTAGGCTTTTGGGTTAAATTTAGGGTTTAGGATCAAAATTAGGGTTTAGGGTATGAATTAAGGTTTTGAGTTTAAAATAGGGTTTTGGGTCAAAATAAGGTTAGAATTAGGGTTTGGGGTTAAAATTTGGGTATTGGGTCAAAATTAGGGTTTTGGGTCAAAATTAGAGTTTAGGGTTTGAATTAAGTTTTTGAGTTAAAAATAGGGTTTTGGTAAAAAATAGGGTTAGAATTAGGGTTTTGGTTTAAAATTAGGGTTTGGTCAAAATCGGGGTTAGGTCAGATTTAGGGTTTAGGGTTTGAAATAGGGTTTTGAGTTTAAAATAGGGTTTTGTGTCAAAAATAGGGTTAGAATTAAGGTTTGGGGTTAAAATTTGGGTATTGGGTCCAAATTACGGTTTTGGCTCAAAATTAGAGTTCAGGGTTTGAATTAAAGTTGAGTTAAAAATAGGGTTTTGGGTCAAAAATAGGGTTAGAATTAGGGTTTTGGTTTAAAATTAGGGTTTTAAGTCAAAATTAGGGTTCTGGGTCAGATTTAAGGTTTAGGGTCAAAATTAGGGTTTAGGGTTTGAAAAAGGATTGAGTTTAAAATAGGGTTTTGGGTCAAAAATTGGGTTAGAATTAGGGTTTTGGGTCAAAATTTGGGCTTTGGGTTACAAATAGGGTTTTGAGTTAAAATAACTGTTTATGATCAAAATTAGGGTTCAGGGTTTGAATTAGGGTTTTGAGTTTAAAATAGGTTTTTGGGTCAAAAATAGGGTTAAAATTAGAGTTTTGGGTTAAAATTTAGGGTTTCGTGTCAAAATTAGCGTTCCGGGTCAAAATTAGGGTTTAGGGTTAGAATTAGGTTTTTGGATAAAATTAGGGTACTTGTAAAATTTTAGGGTCCAAATTATGTTTTAGGGTTTGAATTATGTTTTGAGTTTAAAATAGGGTTTTGGGTCAAAAATAGGGTTAGAATTAGCGTTCTGGGTCAAAATTAGGGCTTTGGGCTAAAATTAGGGTTTTGGGTCAAAATTTGGGTTTTGGGTCCAAATTAGGGCTTAGGGTTAGAATTAGGGTTTAAGGTTTAGGAAATTAGGTTTGAATTAGGGTTTTGAGTTAAAAATAGGGTTTGGTTAAAAAAATAAGGTTAGAAATTGGGTTTTGGGTTAAAATTAGGGTTTCGAGTCAAAAATAGGTTTTTGGGTCAAATTTTAGGATTATGATCAAAGTTAGGGTTTAGGGTTTGAAATAGGATTTTGAGTTTAAAATAGGGTTTTGGGTCAAAAATAGGGTTAGTATTAGGGTTTTGGTTCAAAATTATGGTTTTCTGTACAAATTAGGGTTTAGGGTTTGAATTAGGGTTTTGAGTTAAAGATATGTTTTGGGTCAAAAATAGGGTTAGAATTGGGGTTTTGGTTTAAAATTAGGGTTTTGGTCAAAATTAGGGTTCTAGGTCGATTTAGGGTTTAGGGTTTTAAATAGGGTTTTGAGTTTAAAATAGGTTTTTGGTCAAAAATAGGGTTAGAATTGGGGTTTTGCATTAAAATTAAGGTTACGGGTCAAAATTAGGGTTCTAGATCAGATTTTGGGTTTAGGGTCAAAATTAGGGTTTAGGTTTTGAAATAGGGTTTTCGATTAAAAATATGTTTTGGGGTTAGAATTAGGGTTTCGGGTTAAAATTAGGGTTTTGGTCAAATTTTGGGTTTCGGGTTTGAATTAGGGTTTTGAGTTAAAAATAGGATTTTGGGTCAAAAATAGGGTTAGAATTAGGGTTTTGGGTCAAAATTAGGGCTTTGGGTTAAAATTTGGGTTTTGGGTTAAAATTTGGGTTTTGGTTGAGGGTTAGAATTAGGCTTTTGGGTAAAATTAGGGTTTGGGTCAAAATTAGGGTTTGTCACAAATAGGGTTAGAATTAGGGTTTGGGGTTAAAATTTGTGTATTGGGTCCAAATTAGGGTTTTGGGTCAAAATTAGAGTTAGGGTTTGAATTAAGGTTTTGAGTTAAAAATAGGGTTTTGGGTCAAAAAAAGGGTAAGAATTGGGGTTTTGGTTTAAAATTAGGGTTTCGAGTCAAAATTAAGATTGTGTCGATTTAGGGGGTTTGAAATAGGGTTTTGAGTTTAAAATAGGGTTTTGGGTCAAAAATAGGGTAAGAATTAGGGGTTTGTGTTAAAATTAGGGGTTAAAATTAGGTTTTGGTTAAAATTAGGTTTTTGGGTCAAATTTTGGGTTTAGGGTCAAAATTAGGGTTTTGAGTTAAAAATAGGGTTTTGGGTGAAAACTAAGGTTAGAATTAGGGTTTTGGTTTAAAATTAGGGTTCTGGGTCAAAATTACGGCTTAGGGTTAGAATTTGGGATTTCGGTAAAATTTGGGTTTCGGGTCAAAATTAGGGTTCGCGGTCAAAACTGGGGTTTAGGGTTTGAAATAGGGTTTTGGGTCAAAAATAGGGTTAGAATTAGGGTTTTAGGTCAAAATTAGGGCTTTGGGTTAAAATTAAGGTTTTGGGTCCAACATAGGGTTAAGGGTTTGAATTAGGGTTTTGAGTTAAAATTAGGATTTTCGGTAAAAAAATAAGGTTAGAAATTGGGTTTTGGGTTAAAATTAGGGTTTCGAGTCAAAATTAGGTTTTTGGGTTAAATTTTGGGATTATGGTCAAAGTTAGGGTTTAGGGTTTCAAATAGGGTTTTGAGTTTAAAATAGGGTTTTGGGTCAAAAATAGGGTTAGTATTAGGGTTTTGGGTGAAAATTAGTGTTTTCTGTACAAATTAGGGTTTAGGGTTTGAATTAGGGTTTTGAGTTAAAGATATGTTTTTGGGTCAAAAATAGGGTTAGAATTAGGGTTTTGGGTTAAAATTAGGGTTGTGTCAAAATTAGGGCTTTGTGTTAGAATTTGGGGTAGAATTAGGATTTTGGGTAAACTTAGGGTTTCGGGTCAAAATTAGGGTTCGGTGTCAAAATTAGAGTTTAAGGTTTGAATTAAGGCTTTGAGTTAAAAATAGGGTTTTGGGTCAAAAATAGGGTTAGAATTGCGGTTTTGGTTTAAAATTAGGGTTTCGGGTCAAAATTAGGGTTCTGGGTCAGATTTAGGGTTTAGGGTTTTAAATAGGGTTTTGAGTTTAAAATAGGGTTTCGGGTCAAAAATAGGGTTAGAATTAGGGTTTTGCATTAAAATTAGGGTTACTGGTCAAAATTAGGTTTTTTGGTCAAATTTTGGGTTTAGGGTCAAAATTAGGGTTTAGTTTCAAAATTAGGGTTTGAATTAGGGTTTAGGGTTTTAAATAGGGTTTTGAGTTTAAAATAGGGTTTCGGGTCAAAAATAGGGTTAGAATTAGGGTTTAAGGTTTAGGTTCGAAATTAGGGTTTGAATTAGGGTTTTGAGTTAAAAATAGGGTTGTGGGTAAAAAAATAAGGTTAGAAATTGGGTTTTGAGTTAAAATTAGGGTTTCGAGTCAAAATTAGGTTTTTGGGTCAAATTTTAGGATTATGATCAAAGTTAGGGTTTAGGGTTTGAAATAGGGTTTTGAGTTTAAAATAGGGTTTTGGGTCAAAAATAGGGTTAGTATTAGGGTTTTGGGTCAAAATTAGGGTTTTTTGTACAAATTAGGGTTTAGGGTTTGAATTAGGGTTTTGAGTTAAAGATATGTTTTTGGGTAAAAAATAGGGTTAGAATTAGGGTTTTGGGTTAAAATTAGGGTTCTGTGTCAAAATTAGGGCTTAGTGTTAGAATTTGGGTTAGAATTAGGATTTTGGGTAAACTTAGGGTTTCGGGTCAAAATTAGGGTTCGGTGTCAAAATTAGAGTTTAAGGTTTGAATTAAGGTTTTGAGTTAAAAATAGGGTTTTGGGTCAGAAATAGGGTTAGAATTGGGGTTTTGGTTTAAAATTAGGGTTCTGGGTCAGATTTAGGGTTTAGGGTTTTAAATAGGGTTTTGAGTTTAAAATAGGGTTTCGGGTCAAAAATAGGGTTGGAATTAGGGTTTTGCATTAAAATTAGGGTTACGGGTCAAAATTAGGGTTTTTGGTCAAATTTTGGGTGTAGGGTCAAAATTAGGGTTTAGGGTTTGAAATAGGGTTTTCCGTTAAAATTAGGTTTTGGGGTTAGAATTAGGGTTTCGGGTTAAAATTAGGGTTTCGGGTCAAATTTTGGGTTTAGGGTTTGAATTAGGGTTTTCAGTTAAAAATAGGATGTTAGGTCAAAAATAGCGTTAGAATTAGGGTTTTGGGTCAAAATTAGGGCTTTGTGTTAAAATTTGGGTTTTGGGTTAAAATTTGGGTTTTGGTTGAGGGTTAGAATTAGGCTTTTGGGTAAAATTAGGGTTTCGGGTCAAAATTAGAATTCTGGGTCAAATTTGGGGTCCAAATTAGGGTTTAGGGTTTGAATTAGGTTTTGAGTTTAAAATAGGGTTTTGGGTCAAAAATAGGGTTAGAATTAGGGTTTTTGGTCAAAATTGTGCATTTGGGTTAAAAATAGGGTTTTGGTATAAAATTAGGGTTTCTGGTCAAAATTAGGGTTCTTGGTCAAATTTTGGGTTTCAGATTAAAATTAGGTTTTTGGTTTTGAAATAGGGTTTTAATTTTAAATTAGTGTTTTGGGTCAAAAATACGGTTAGAATTAGCGTTCTGGGTCAAAATTAGGGCTTTGGGCTAAAATTAGGGTTTTGGGTCAAAATTTGGGTTTTGGGTCCAAATTAGGGCTTAGGGTTTGAATTTGGGTTTTGGGTTAAAACTATGGTTTCGGATCAAAAATAAGGTTCTGGGTCAAATTTAGGGTTTAGTTTCAAAATTAGGGTTTGAATTAGGGCTTTGTGTTTAAATAGGGTTTTTGGTCAAAAATAAGGTTAGAATTAGGGTTTTGGGTTAAAATTTAGGGTTTCGGGTCAAACTTAGTGTTCTGGGTCAAGATTAGGGTTTTAGGTTTGAATTAGGGTTAGAATTAGGCTTTTGGGTAAAATTGGGGTTTCGGGTCAAAATTACGGTTCTGGGTCAAATTTAGGGTCCAAATTAGGGTTTAGTGTTTGAATTAGGTTTTGTGTTTAAAATAGGGTTTTGGGTCAAAAGTAGGGTTAGAATTAGGGTTTTGGGTTAAAATTAGGGTTTTGATTTAAAATTAGGATTTTGGGAAAAATTAGGGTTCAGGATCAAAATTAGGGTTTAGGGTTTGAATTAGGGTTTTGAGTTTAAAATAGGGTTTTGGGTCAAAAATAAGGTTAGAATTAGGGTTTGGGGTTAAAATTTGGGTATTGGGTCCAAATTAGGGTTTTGGGTCAAAATTAGAGTTTAGGGTTTGAATTAAGTTTGAGTTAAAAATAGGGTTTTGGGTCAAAAATAGGGTTAGAATTCAGGTTTTGGTTTAAAATTAGGGTTTCGGGTCAAAATTAGGGTTCTGGGTCAGATTTAGGGTTTAGCGTTTGAAATTGGGTTTTGAGTTTAAAATAGGGTTTTGGGTCAAAAATAGGATTAGAATTTGGGGTTTGCGTTAAAATTAGGGTTACAAGTCAAAATTAAGTTTTTGTGGCAAATTGTGGGTTTAGGGTCATAAATAGGGTTTAGGGTTTGAATTAGGGTTTTGAGTTAAAAATAGGGTTTTGGGTCAAAATAGGGTTAGAATTAGGGTTTTGGGTCAAAACTTGGGTTTTGGGTCCAAGCTTGGGTTTTGGGTCAAAATTAGGGTTTAGGGTTTGAATTAAGATTTTGTATTAAAAATAGGGTTTTGGGTCAAAAATAAGGTTAAAATTAGGGTTTGGGGTTAAAATTTGGGTATTAGGTCCAAATTAAGGTTTTGGCTCAAAATTAGAGTTTAGGGTTCGAATTAAGGTTTTGAGTTAAAATAGGGTTTTGGGTCAAAAATTGGGTTAGAAATAGGGTTTTGGTTTAAAATTAGGGTTTAGGGTTGAAATAGGGTTGAGTTTAAAATAGGGTTTTGGGTCAAAATAGGGTTAGAATTAGGGTTTTGGGTCAAAACTTGGGTTTTGGGTCCAAATTAGGGTTTGGGTTTAAATTTTGGGTATTGGGTCCAAATCACGGTTTTGGCTCAAAATTAGAGTTTAGGGTTTGAATTAAGGTTTTGAGTTAAAAATAGGGTTTTGGGTCAAAAATAGGTTTAGAATTAGGGTTTTGGGTTAAAATTAGGGTTTCGAGTCAAAATAAGGTTTTTGGGTCAAATTTTGGGTTTATGGTAAAAGTTAGGGTTTAGGGTTTGAAATAGGGTTAGTATTAGGGTTTTGGGTCAAAATTAGGGCTCTGGGTTAAAATTAAGGTTTTGGGACAAAATTAGGGTTTTTGGTACAAATTCGGGTTTAGGTTTTGAATTAGGGTTTTGAGTTAAAGATATGTTTTTGGGTCAAAAATAAGGTTAGAATTAGGGTTTTGGGTTAAAATTAGGGTTCTGTGTCAAAAAAGGGCTTAGGGTTAGAATTTGGGTTATAAATAGTATTTTGGGTAAAATTAGGGTTTCGGGTCAAAATTAGGGTTCGGGGTCAAATTTAGTGTTTAGGGTCAAAATTAGGGTTTAGGGTTTGAAATAGGGTTTTGGGCCAAAAATAGTGTTAGAATTAGGGTTTTACGTCAAAATTAGGGCTTTGGGTTAAAAGGTTTTGGGTCAAACATAGGGTTTAGGGTTTGAATTAGGGTTTTGGGTCAAAATTAGGGCTTTGGGTTGAAAATAGGGTTTTGGGTCAAAATTTGGGTTTTGGGTCCAAATTAGGGTTTAGGGTTTGAATTTGGGTTTTGGGTTAAAACTAGGGTTTCCGATCAAAATTAGTGTTCTGGGTCAAATTTAGGGTTTTAGGTTTGAATTAGGGTTAGAATTAGGCTTTTGGGTAAAATTAGGTTTTCGAGTCAAAATTACGGTTCTGGGTCAAATTTAGGGTGCAAATTAGGGTTTAGGGTTTGAATTAGGTTTTCTGTTTAAAATAGGGTTTTGGGTCAAAAGTCGGGTTAGAATTATGGTTTTGGGTTAAAATTAGGGTTTTGATTTAAAATTAGGGTTTTGGGAAAAATTAGGGTTCTGGGTCAAATTTATGCTTTGGGATCAAAATTAGGGTTTAGGGTTTTGAGTATAAAATAGGGTTTTGGGTCAAAATAGGGTTAGAATTAGGGTTTTGGGTCAAAACATGGGTTTTGGGTCCAAATTTGGGTTTTGGGCCAAAATTAGGGTTTAGGGTTTGAATTAAGGTTTTGAGTTAAAATACGGTTTTGGGAAAAATTAGGGTTTCGGGTCAAAATTTGGATTCTGGGTCAAATTTAGGGTTTAGTGTCAAAATTAGGGTTTAGGGTTTGAAATAGGGTTTTGGGTCAAAATTGGGTTAGAATTAGGGTTTTTGGTTAAAATTAGGGTTTTGGGAAAAAATAGGGTTCTGGGTCAAATTTAAGGTTTAGGATCAAAATTAGGGTTTAGGGTTTGAATTAGGGTTGATTTTAAAATAGGGTTTTGGGTCAAAATAGGGTTAGAATTAGGGTTTTGGGTCCAAATTTGGGGTTTGGGTCAAAATTAGGATTTAGGGTTTGAATTAAGGTTTTGAGTTAAAAATATTATTTTGGGTCAAAAACAAGGTTAGAAGTAGGGTTTTGGGTGAAAATTAGGGTTTCGAGTCAAAATTAGGTTTTTGGGTCAAATTTTGGGTTTATGGTCAGAGTTAAGGTTTAGGGTTTGAAATAGGGTTGAGTTAAAAATAGGGGTTTGGGTAAAAAACAGGGTTATTATTAGGGTTTTGGGTCAAAAATAGGGCTCTAGGTTAAAATTAAGGTTCGGGGTCAAATTTAGGATTTTGGGTAAAATTAGGGTTTCGGGTCAAAATTAAGGTTCGGGGTCAAATTTAGTGTTTAGTGTCAAAACTAGGGTTTAGGGTTTGTAATAGGTTTTTGAGTTTAAAATAGGGTTTTGGGGCAAAAATAGTGTTAGAATTAGGGTTTTAGGTCAAAATTAGGGCTTTGGGTTAAAAATAGGGTTGTGGTTTAAAATTAGGGTTTCGGGTCAAAATTAGGGTTCTGGGTCAAATTTAAGGTTTCAGATCAAAATTAGGGTTTAGGGTTTGAAATAGGGTTTCGAGTAAAAATTAGGATTTTGGGTCAAAAATAGGGTTAGAATTAGGGTTTTGGGTCAAAATTTGGGCTTCGGGTTAAAATTAGGGATTTGGGTTAAAAATATGGGTTTGGTTTAAAATTAGGGTTTCGGGTCAAAATTAGGGTTCTGGGTCTAATTTAGGGTTTCGGATCAAAATTAGGGTTTAGGATTTGAAATAGGGTTTTGAGTTTAAAATAGGGTTTTGGGTCAAAAATACGGTTAGATTTAGGGTTTTTGGTCAAAATTAGGGCTTTGGGTTAAAATTTGGGTTTTGGGTCAGAATTTGGGTTTTGGGTCCAAATTAGGTTTTGAATTTGGGTTTTGGGTTAAAACTAGGGTTTCGGATCAAAATTAGGGTTCTGGGTCAAATTTAGGGTTTAGTTTCAAAATTTGGGTTCGAATTAGGGCTTTGTGTGAAAAATAGGGTTTTGGGTCAAAAATAAGGTTATAATTAGGGTTTTAGGATAAAATTTAGGATTTCGGGTCAAATTAGGGTTCTGGGTCAAAATTAGGGTTTTAGGTTTGAATTAAGGTTAGAATTAGGCTTTTGGGTAAAATTAGGGTTTCGGGTTAAAATTACGGTTCTGGGTCAAATTTATGGTCCAAATTATGGTTTAGGGTTTGAATTAGGTTTTGTGTTTAAAATAGGGTTTTGGGTCAAAAGTAGGGTTAGAATTAGGGTTTTGGTTTAAAATTAGGGTTTTGGGAAAAATTAGGCTTTTGGGTTAAATTTAGGGTTTAGGATCAAAATTAGGGTTTAGGGTATGAATTAAGGTTTTGAGTTTAAAATAGGGTTTTGGGTCAAAATAAGGTTAGAATTAGGGTTTGGGGTTAAAATTTGGGTATTGGGTCAAAATTAGGGTTTTGGGTCAAAATTAGAGTTTAGGGTTTGAATTAAGTTTTTGAGTTAAAAATAGGGTTTTGGTAAAAAATAGGGTTAGAATTAGGGTTTTGGTTTAAAATTAGGGTTTCGGGTCAAAATCAGGGTTCTGGGTCAGATTTAGGGTTTAGGGTTTGAAATAGGGTTTTGAGTTTAAAATAGGGTTTTGTGTCAAAAATAGGGTTAGAATTAGGGTTTGGGGTTAAAATTTGGGTATTGGGTCCAAATTACGGTTTTGGCTCAAAATTAGAGTTCAGGGTTTGAATTAAAGTTGAGTTAAAAATAGGGTTTTGGGTCAAAAATAGGGTTAGAATTAGGGTTTTGGTTTAAAATTAGGGTTTTAAGTCAAAATTAGGGTTCTGGGTCAGATTTAAGGTTTAGGGTCAAAATTAGGGTTTAGGGTTTGAAAAAGGATTGAGTTTAAAATAGGGTTTTGGGTCAAAAATTGGGTTAGAATTAGGGTTTTGGGTCAAAATTTGGGCTTTGGGTTACAAATAGGGTTTTGAGTTAAAATAACTGTTTATGATCAAAATTAGGGTTCAGGGTTTGAATTAGGGTTTTGAGTTTAAAATAGGTTTTTGGGTCAAAAATAGGGTTAAAATTAGAGTTTTGGGTTAAAATTTAGGGTTTCGTGTCAAAATTAGCGTTCCGGGTCAAAATTAGGGTTTAGGGTTAGAATTAGGCTTTTAGGTAAAATTAGGGTTTCGGGTCAAATTTAGGGTTTAGGGTCCAAATTATGGTTTAGGGTTTGAATTATGTTTTGAGTTTAAAATAGGGTTTTGGGTCAAAAATAGGGTTAGAATTAGGGTTTTGGGTTAAAATAATTGTTCTTGGTCAAATTTATGCTTTAGGATCAAAATTAGGGTTTAGGGTTTTGAGTTTAAAATAGGGTTTTGGGTCAAGATAGGGTTAGAATTAGGGTTTTGGGACAAAATTTGGATTTTGGGTCCAAATTGGGGTTTTGGGTCAAAATTAGGGTTTAGGGTTTGAATTAAGGTTTTGTGTTTTTTGGGCCAAAAATAAGGTTAGAATTAGGGTTTTGGGTCAAAATTAGGGTTTTCTGTACAAATTAGGGTTTAGGGTTTGAATTAGGGTTTTGAGTTAAAGATATGTTTTTGGGTCAAAAATAGGGTTAGAATTAGGGTTTTGGGTTAAAATTAGGGTTCTGTGTCAAAATTAGGGCTTTGTGTTAGAATTTGGGTTAGAATTAGGATTTTGGGTAAACTTAGAGTTTAAGGTTTGAATTAAGGCTTTGAGTTAAAAATAGGGTTTTGGGTCAAAAATAGGGTTAGAATTGGGGTTTTGGTTTAAAATTAGGGTTTCGGCTCAAAATTAGGGTTCTGGGTCAGATTTAGGGTTTAGGGTTTTAAATAGGGTTTTGAGTTTAAAATAGGGTTTCGGGTCAAAAATAGGGTTAGAATTAGGGTTTTGCATTAAAATTAGGGTTACGGGTCAAAATTAGCTTTTTTGGTCAAATTTTGGGCTTAGGGTCAAAATTAGGGTTTAGTTTCAAAATTAGGGTTTGAATTAGGGTTTAGGGTTTTAAATAGGGTTTTGAGTTTAAAATAGGGTTTCGGTTCAAAAATAGGGTTAGAATTAGGGTTTTGCATTAAAATTGGGGTTACGGGTCAAAATTGGGTTTTTTGGTCAAATTTTGGGTTTAGGGTCAAATTTAGGGTTTAGTTTCAAAATTAGGGTTTGAATTAGGGTTTAGGGTGAATTAGGGTTTTGAGATAAAATAGGGTTTTGGGTCAAAAATAGGGTTAAAATTATGGTTTTGGGTTAAAATTTAGGGTTTCGGGTCAAAATTAGGGTTATGGGTCAAAAATAGGTTTTGAGTTAGGGTTTTCAGTTAAAAATAGGTTTTGGGGTTAGAATTAGGGTTTCGGGTTAAAATTAGGGTTTCCGGTCAAATTTTGGGTTTAGGGTTTGAATTAGGGTTTTGAGTTAAAAATAGGATTATGGGTCAAAAATAGGGTTAGAATTAGGGTTTTACGTCAAAATTAGGGCTTTGGGTTAAATTTT